>WSTJ01000356.1:0-27662 GCA_019623705.1 Ceratobasidium sp. 428 | reverse complement strand
TGTCGAGACTCTGATCAAGAAGTCGCTGTATCGTAATAGAAACGGGACCGCCCCGAGTGCCAAGAGCATACAATCACGTCAAGGAGGTGGCGATCCTCCCGCCGTCTGGCAGTACAATATCCGAGCTGCCCTCTTGTTTGCGTTCACACGTAGCGCCCGCTTGTTTACTTACTTACTTACTGCAAAATATGTTTTTTGAATTTCGTTAGAATAAACAACGTCGACTTCGAGTGATATAAGTACAGGGAAAGCAGACACCAGCTCAACACTCATCCTCCAACGTTCGGTCCACTTGCATATTCACTCTATCTCATCTAGCTCTTAACAAAATGCACTTCCCTGCCGCCTGTTTCGCTCTTGTCGCTGCCGCCGCTACCTTCGTCGCCGGCTCGCCCATCGCAAACGTGAGCGCATACATTGTACCTGTCTTCGGCATCGCATACTAACTTCGACCGCCTCGTCAGCTCACCAAACGCGAAACCTCGTACGGTAACCCCGACCTAGTGACCGACCAGGGCAACCGGTTCAAGCTCAACTTCGGCAGCACCGACGGTCATCCGAACGCCTGTCCCGGACACTTCATCTGCTGTAAGTCGCCGACGGTAGTCGCTTTGGGGCAGGTCGCCTGACGATTCGCTGCAGACATCCCCAAGAGCGGGGGCCAGCACGGCGACGTGTCGCTCGGCAACCCGGACGACTTCGTGGACGAGGGCAACCGCTGGCGCCTGAACTACGGCAGCCGGAACGGACACCCTAACGCCTGCGACGGGCACTTCATGTGAGTCTCCCTGGCGATTTCTTTCGCTTCCGCTCGCTGACCCAGCGCATATAGCTGCTACATCTACAAGTAAGCGCGCCGCCGCCAACTGGCTCTGCGCGATGGGGTTTATTCTCTTTATTTTCTTTTGGTAATATGGACCATTTGTCTCGTTATGTATGAACATGCAAAAATCTCAATATAAGTATGCCTGTTATGTCCATCGAACAATCCTTGTCTTTTGAATTGTGAAAATGGGTAACAACAGCGACGAGTTCGTTCATGTTGGTTCGCCCATCTCTTTCAGGATTATGTTCACCAAATCTACGTCCTGATGCATGGCAACGAATAGGAATACGGCTTAAATCGCCTCGGACAATGCATACGAGCAAAACGGTACGAATATAGGTTCAAGTTTATCATCGGTCCCAAACAATCAAGTCATACTGAGCAAGGTGTAGTTTTGCCTTTTATTTTTGTCTCTTCTCTTCTCTTCGGTATCACGCACTCCGCCATTGTACCAGATGTCGATAAGACTTGGCCTTCATTCGACAATAAATTTCCGATTATACAAAAAAACACTTGAATCAAGAACACAATTATTTTGTCCAGTCCCTCGCTTTACTCGATCCAAGGGATAGTAGGCGTTGGCAGTTGGCACCGATAAGTAAACGCCCAAGCTAGTTGTAGCTTTATTGCACACGATAATGCTGGTTTTGTTTGGGATCCTGTATCAAATGACTAAACGCCAGGACTTTTAGCTCATCTGCGCGAGCTCGAGTTAAAATGGTTGGACTCACACGTTTTGCACATGATCCACTACTCCGGCTTGACTCTGAAAATTAATGCCACTGGCTGACGCGCAAAGCACGCAGGCAAACCTCGTCCAAGAGTTACGAAACGGTGTTTTCATATCGTCTTCGGTTGCCATCCTCACCACTGGACCCAAGTCCCGGACGGACTCGATATCATGAGTGAAGATATACGTGAGCTTGCCGGTCATGCCTGATTTCTGCTTCCGAAAGAATGCCCATCTCTCTTGTTCGTTGAGGAAATGCAAAATCTGATTTAGACCAGCGTTAAGCATTGAATCTACGATTTGGTTGAGAAATCAAGGTACATACCATGTCGCGCCATGTTAGACAATTACGACTGGTACATCTTCCGCAGCTGAATCCCGGTCCAACTGCCTTCACCTGTAAGTATGTTGCATGCGGGTTACCGAGAGCCACTAAGAATGCTTTGGCGATTTTCGAAGCTTCCGTGTGGTGGCACAAGGTTGAGAAGTCGGACGGGCTATGAACAAAGTTATCAGGGTAAAAATGGATACCGCCGTATTTACGACTAAACACAGCATCCGCTCTCAGTAGCGATTGAGTTTCCAGGGGGAGGCTCCCAATTGGCTTTCCATCAACTAAAACGGACATTTCTTGGATTTGGCAAGGAGTCGTGGCGTCTCTAGTCCCTGAGCTCGTTGTTGCGTCTTTCAGGCATGTTCCGGCTAAGTTCACGTCGGTTGGCAATAAACTGACGAGGAGTTCTTCGAGGGGGGTTCTCCATGCTAGGAGTAGGGTATCCAAAGTCGGGCGGATGCCGATGAGCTTTAGTTCGAAGTCTTCTATTGGAACATCCGTATCCACAAGTAGCTCGAACGGGTTCCAACCAACGACTTCATCGACCATTGGATGCGATACTTTCAGATTTTTATTGGCATGTTTCGACTCCTGGTTGACCTAGTTTAACATATCCGGGGGTAATAGCTAAGTTAACTCACCTCCGTATATCGTATCATTGCATGTAGGCTCTCTTGCGCCTGGGATGTGCTTTCATTTCGAACATTATCCAGAACTCGGGCATATGGCTCCATTTCAGAAAAAGTCTTGTCCAGCCACTTGATAATTTTTGATCGGCGGGTGCACCTGCGAGTCCATGCTTCCGCTTCTAGTCGTAGCTTTCGGTTGTCCTCAAGAAGTGGAGTCAGCTGCGGGAGTACTTTGCCCCAATCTATTCAGCCGTCAGTGAGAGAGTAGTCCGGAAGAACAAACAAATTACTGCGTTCAGTGAGCGGCTTAGGGGTCTGAACAAGCAATTTCCATTGCTTCACACTGGCATCTTCACGCATCTTGAAGTCGCCGACTTCCCAGCCAAGCTTGAGCAAACGAGACTCAACCCTATGCGTGATAAGTATTCGAAGCAACGATATTAGTATTGACCTACTCCTCTTGACGTTGTTCTTTTCGCGCTGCCAAGTCGTCGCTCTGCCCCTCTTCCATCTTCTTGATAAATTCGATCAACGGCTGGGCATTCTGCGTAGGAGGAGAACCAATGAGCTTCAGTTTGAGTGGTATGGAGTGCAGATGCGTACCTGCCAGCGAGCAGTTACTTCCATCCTCCGTTTTTGCTTCCAACAGTCCGCCGCGTTCTGGTCGTCTGCCACTCGGACTGCATCATACTCGGTACGATATGCGTGTAAATCCCCGCGCAAGCAGTATGAATGGCACTGCCTTCCCTTTTGGGGTAGAATTGCTGTCAGTTCCCAAAACGTGAGTTTATGGAGAGGATAGATGTATTAAAGGGGTACTTGTTGATGCGGGTACTACACCATGCTCGCCATTCCCAGGATATCGAATTCTACAAGCGGGAAGTTAGTTACTACCTCACTTCAAGCCACGAACACGAACTCTTGATCGCGGCATGACACACAGAGTCGGACTTGCAGGATCGGGTCCATAGGTCGAAGCACCTGTCTGCCACACATCTACATGGACCTAATAACTATTGGGAGCCAAACAGGTATCGGACGCAAACATACCGAGCAGTGCTTGCTGAACACAAGCGCCGCATATTGCGGCTCGCAGAGCTCCTTCGGGCATGGTGGCAAGTCGGATACGTTGCTCAGCGCATATCTCCAGGTCTGAATCGCCGACCGACACATGAGCAACTGGCGGAAGAACTTGTTCGCTCGAGACAGCAAGATCAAGTCGAGTGGATACAGGTACTTTGCGATCTGTTACGGGTATGACTCAAGGACTGGTGACCGCCTGACACTGAACAACCTACCTCGGTGAACACCTCGATCGGCATGTTCATAACACCCTGCAGCTTGCCCTGCTTTCCCCGCGCACGCTTGACCATAGGTTGTGTCGGCGGCTCTGAGTCTTCGTAATCGTTTCGCGTGCGTTTGCCAGGCTTGGGTTTGGAAGTCTCAGGCTCTGAGTCTTCAGCACTAGATGTCATGCCGTCTGCTCCTGAATTAGTCTCTATGACGGCAGTCATCCCTATAAGCGTACCATGGTCGGAAGATGCAGGCAGCTCTAGAGTTTGCGTGTTCGTCAATGGGCATGCCCTAGGGCCTACAGACGGCGTACTAGACAGCTCTCTAGGTTCTTCGCTATCTGGCTGTGTCCTCACACGAGCGCTACCCGTCAAGATTAAGATTAGCCTTTGTCTCGATACTGATAGTGATCAATTATTTACATACCTTGATCTTGTCCGCGGGGGCATTGGAGTAGAGCTCTGGTGTTGATGTGGTGGTAGCAAGCAGTGTACGGCGCGAACTCCGACTCCGCGAGGTAATTTAAATATCAGATGTTCAGGGTGCCACCTAATATTTGCAATTACGCGACCCACACAGACGCAAATACAAGACACAACCTTGCACCAACCGATGGCAGTTGGGCCGCCTATTGTAGTCCGGCCTTGGAAATGTTGCAATCATGCTTCTCCTTTCATCGATTCAACATCAAATTATTCAATCCCGTCATCAACGTGTCACAGATCGTTAGAGTCGGTCAACTCAAGCATCAATCAACTTCTCCTCGGCGTCCTTCTTTTCCTCGGGTTTCTTGGACTTAGGTTGGCGCGAGTAGAGCTCGGCAATAATCAACAGAGCGCCTCACTGGCGGCTAGTAAATAGATGCGAGTTCTTCTGGCGGGAGTGAATTAGCGCCGAGCCACAACTCATATCATCCCGCCACCGAAACAAGCATCAAAGCTTGGCAATCGTAATATATACCACCGACTCATGTACGATTTAGGCAATATAATGTGAGCACACGAGATATCCTCTGAATGCCCTGCGAACGAAATCTTTGTTGGTCTGCCGCAAAATTCTATATATCTCTCGGACGACTCATACGAGTTGATCACAAGGATTTACATTCAGTATAGAAGCCTATGAGCATTACTACTCAAGTGGTTAACTCCAACGTAGCTATATGCAATTAACTGCGCGCCTTGTCCATCCATACACGAACTGGAGACGAATGGGCGGGCGACTTCCCTGGGAACGTCGTTCCGGTACTCGAGAAGACAAACGAGCACAACAAGATATAGAGAGCGTGGACAACCGCTTTCTGTGATCCTGTAAATTGCACATCCGTTGCCTCTCCTCGAGGCTGCACCCCGTTCATGTGGGGTAGGATTTATTCAGATATGAGTAAGTTTATTCGTTCACGGACAAACCTACGTGAAACCGTCACACTCGCCTAAGAACTTAGATACATAAGTGACTAAGACCAAGAAAAAGCCAAAACTCGAAACAATAAAGCGAAGCCCAGTAGGTGTCTGCATGAAGGCGTGTGCTAAAATTTTGTCCAGCGCACGACGTCTTTCATGTACCATATCTATTTCGCTAGTTCATGAGGCTATCAAGCTGAAACCAAGGAACACAAGCCATCATAGCGTCACATTTCTATAGTAGCTACGCATATCAGGCTTATACAAGTGATGTATGAGTATAAGTATGTATTTATAATGTTATTTGAAAAGACGAAGATTTAAGCTGCGGCCCCGAGCTACCAAAGACCAGGTTGAGATTGTGGCGTCTGGTAGCACGGGCGCATATTGTCTGTATGCGGTGACAAACATTCATTTAGCAGGCCAAAGATACCCGTCAGCCAGCAGAAATGCGCTCACCTATACACCATATTATGCGTCTAGTTCATTTGTGCGGCGTGTCCGAAAAGAGAGACCAGGAGCGGAGCGTGCGCTGCCACCTGGGGTTGTAACCCCACCGGAAATACGGCGAGGAGATTTGGGAGAGCAATGTGCGGTGGCAAGTCATTGGGTAACATGCTACAGACATTTTCTCCTTATGATTAGCAGAGGGTGGAAACGCAAGCGGCATGATGTACTTATGAAGCGCTGGACCTCGGGGCGATTGAATGACTGATACAGTACGACGAGCCATGGTATCGCGGCTAGGGGAGGAGCTGGGTCACAACAAGAGAGGTGTTTCTCACAGGGGACTCTAGGGGGATTTAACCCCTCGGTTGGCTAAGAGTGAAATGGACGTACCTAATATTCAGAGCCAACGCTAACTTAGCGCATATACATCATGTGACTCGTTCGCACGACCCCAGACTTCAAACTTTGCACGAATTTAGTGTAACAAGCCCGCTCTACTTGACTTCATCTGCTCTGAAAGTGCTATCCAGTACATTCTACACCCTCATTAGCCTCACGCATCGAACTTTTTATAACACAACGAGGCCTGAGACTCGATCACGTGCCTATCTGCCTTGCTCCAAGTTGGTCTACCCCTGTGGCGCTTGGAACTCTCACGTCGTAGACGTACTTTGCTGGTCAGTGAGTCTAGTCTGAGTCCATAATTACGTATTTGCTGGAATATATGAGGCAAATTCACATGGACCTCAAGAATTCTGTTCTAGACATTTCCAACTCGGCGTAACTGTTAGCTGAGAGGCCGAATAAGTTGGCAAGCTCTGTGGTTGCTCGGAGTGGGGAGTTGTCAGGCCTAGGTCGTGACTCTTCTTATAACAGCCGTTGCAACGCTGCCTGAACGCATCTTTATATAAGTATTTTGAACTGTGCTTGTGCTTTAGTATTTGTCCGCTATATAGACTTTCTTTATGCTAGTTTTCATAGGCCTTAAAGCACATTGATTAGAACGAGACTCTCAGGATTGCGAGCGAAAGGACACGAAAGCGCGCCTGGTACACCTCGTCTAATTCAGCTAGCACGCTGATAATATAAGGGGCCAGGCGCACGACTCAGCGCTTGATACAGAGCTTAGCGCCGAGCCACAACTCTCGTTATCTCGCCACCGGAAACGCTCACACCAAACCCTGGCGAGCGTAACGCATACTTGCCTCATAAGTCGCATAGAGCAAGCGTGCGTGGATTTCATGATTCATAGATCTTCTCCGGGTATTCCGCGAGCAAAACCCTTGCCTTGTGAGCCTAGTACAAAATCCTGCATGTATCTGGTGCGAAAGTGAGTTGATTATAAACATCTACATCTAGCATAAGCTCGAAAATATTACTGTACAAATACACCACTCCACTTTAGAGGGTGCTTTTGAACCCTCGAAAGTGGTTCTCTATGTACACGCCTCAACCTAAAGGACAGTTTATCTCATACCGAACCACCGACTGATTCCATCGTCTGTCCATGTAACCTATTAGTACACACGTGTGACTGAGAAAAGGCAGAGGACGTACGAAAGGCGACGCAGTAGGCCCATCCAAAATCCCCAACTCCTCTGCCGTAAAGGGTAATAGCGGAACCAACAACGTCCTAACAGGTACCAACAAGAATATCACAATCGGGAATCCGATAGCAGCTGTATGCGCTCGTCCCATCAGCCTCTCTCCTTGATAGCTCTAGTAGGCCGAGGATAGACGCACCAATAGTTTGAGTAATCGCCATAGTAGCACCGAATCCGACCAACTCGATCCCCACAAACAACGCAACCCGACTTCGTCTCACCCGTCTCAGGGGTTCTCGTCGCGGGATGAGCGCTGGGTCTCGGATTAGGTAGAGCAGCTTCTCAGTCACGCCCGAGGTGCGGAGGGCGTCGGTTCCCATGAACCAGCTATAAAACCATCGCGCCACTTTTAGTATAACGACAGGGAGAAGCGAGCAGACAAGAGACGCACAAAAGCCCAGCCAACACACCCCTCGGAACCAACCCCAATACATGCTGGAACGGTCCAGTCATCAACACCACACACAGCCCACCCTGAGCCAAGTTCGATACACGCTGCTCAACGACCGCAATTGGGTGTTCTTCTATCAAAGTGTGATTGTCGTCTCTACCTTCATGATGCGGTTCGTAGTTATCGATCCCTTGAAGTTCAAGGTTAGGGGATTTTTCGAGATCGTCTTTGCGTCTGACGCCCATGACTACGAGAGACTGCGTGTGCATTGGTGCTTGGGGAATGAGTCCGTTGGGAGCTGGAACGCCGAGTAGGCCGCTGTATATATAACATGTGATGTAGAGTCGGAAGGAGTAAAATGGGATAGACTTACGCTATGAAAGTGGTGATACCGAGCCAGAAAAAGTCCCAATGAAAGCCCGGGGGTTTGCGTAATGGGAATTCGGAACCTTGCGCGATAAGACTGGAGACGTTGTGGTCAAAGAAGAATAAGATGAACAAGACGAATCCGAATGGGAATGCAATCCTAACCAAATCATTCGTCAGATCAAGCACCAAGCGAAGCATAGATAAGAAGGAAGCTTACCCAACCCATTTCCCATCCAGCTCCCAGAACTTGACCAACCACGCCCGCCCTCCCGCCGGCTCAAACGCACCAGACGTAGGCAACGTCAGCGGATTCGCAAGGTTAAACCGTCCCCAATACGCAAGTCCACTACACGCAACCACTACAAAAATCCCGATTTCATTTCAACAATCGGGCAAGTGGGATCTGGAACCCCTCTCACCTGAGATCGGCATGCCGTAATCGGCACAGAACCGTCGTCCCAAGCGGTGGCCCAGGTCCGACCGAGCGAGCATACCAAAGAGGTGACCGAGAACGAGCATCGTCAAGGCGAGGATGATGCTGACAAATACGCTGGCGGGTGAGTCGACAGTGTCTAGTTGGCGGGTGAGAACTTGGACGCCGTATTGGAGGTACACCCAGGAGACGTAGAAGCCGAACCTGTTCCGAGTAGGTTATGATTAAGTTTCGGGCGTGAGAAGGCGAATGTTAGTGAATGGAATGCAACGCACGTATCGCACGAGAACCGGGTGACGTAGCGGAGAAAATTGGCAGCGTTGAGCGCGGCTGCGATCCAATGCATGATCGCGGCCCATAGGTAGACCCAGCCGATAAAGTGGAGGTAGTTTGGGGCGTCGGATCGGGTTTGGAGGATATCGTAGATCGTTTTGTTGAGGACTGTGATTGGACCTGTTACACCTGCGATGCAGAGCGGTTGGCAGGCGAGGACGGAGAAGATAAAAGCGGCCATGAACGAAGAGAGTAGGACTTCGGTGACTCCATATTGTGAGGTTGTTTCTATCAGATCTAATGAGAATGCGATCCCAGGGAGAACACTGTGATAGAAGATTATTAAAATAATTTTTACAATCAATCTGCAAGACGTACTTTGCAAAGAATATCATTGCAGTCGCAGGAACAACCCGATACGTCCAGGCATCGGTCCAGTCAGAAAGATAATACGGCGCACGCGCCTTGACATCCGCAACCATCCCTGCAAATGGTCGAAGTCCATGCGATCGGCGCTGTCGAACCGGCGTAACTGTACGTGACGTCGGAACATCCGCGTCGCCGGCAACGTCCTCGACGTTGTCGACAACATCTCCGGCGACGTTGGGGACCTCTGGTGCGGTCATGACGGAGGGGGGGAGGGCTTCAACACGCAAGGGTTAATTTATATGCCGCAGCCGCGGCATTTGCAGCCAACGAGTCAAACGGAATTACGCGCGTCGAAGTTGCGGCGTTGATAGCGCCACTGTCCCTGAAGGTTTTACAGGTGGGGCTTCGGGAAAGTAGGCGCTAAAGAGGATAAATCCTTCAGCCCCACCTCCAAAATCTCGACACCCCACCCAGCACGTGACCAAGCTGACGCGTCTCCCTCGACTTTCCTGAGCTCGTCCACCATGTAAGTTCTCTCAGCCTCATTTATATGTTACAAATAACAATTCTCATACCAGGTCTGACGAAGAAGTCCTTCCCTATCCCAACCAAACACTCGCCCAACATCACTTTGTCCTATCTAACCCCAAACTAGGACACCTCCATGCAGATGCTCGTACCGCACTCGCCGCCGGAATCCAAGCCGACGAAATGGCACCTTACGCACGACTATTCTCTATCGAAGGTCTAATTGACCAGGCTGCTCTTACGGCAATGGAAGCGCGTAACAAGGAGGAACTCGAGAAGCTCGATGCGCGACTCAAGGAGGCAGAGGAGACCGAGGGCGAGACGGAGATCAGCGATGCGTTAAGGGCGAGGGCGAGCTATCTGACAAGAATTGGGGAGAAGGTGGGATTCTAATGGCTTTTGGTCAGGCGAATGAATTAACGAGGTGGCTCGGTTTGATAGGACCGGGCCGTCGAGGCACAAAAGCTGGCGCTTGAGAAGACGCCAGGTCTGGGTGCACGCATCGATATTGCCCTCACTCTTGTTCGCATCGGGATGTTCTTTGGAGATCGGGATCTTGTAAATCAGAATATTACTAAAGCTGAGAAGTACGTCCCGTCTAACATTCCGTTTCTTCCTGAGACCAACACCGCACCATTCATAGCTTAGTTGACCAAGGCGGAGACTGGGACCGCCGCAACAGGCTCAAAGTATACCGTGGCATTCATCTGCTCTCTATACGCCAATTCAAACGAGCGTCCGAGCTGCTACTAGACTCACTCAGGTAAATCCCTTTTCTTTTTCTCATTTCTGTCGTTTTATGAAAACGACCCAATATAGTACATTCACTGCATCCGAACTAGTCGACTACAACCGATTCGTGGTCTACGTCGTCGTATGCGGTACACTTGTGCTAAGCAGACCTGACTTGAAGAAAAAGGTTTGTATTGCGTCAACTTAGTCTTCGTGCCGGATTTGATATAACTACTGAGTTTCTCAGATCCTTTCGTCTCCAGAGGTAAACCAAGTGATGCCCGAAATCACAGATCTCGCAGACTATACCTCATCGCTGTATGAATGCCAATATGCCAAATTCTTCCAGGCACTTGGTACGCTTTCTTTCGTTCATTCTCTCTCGTACCCTTACCTGTTTTTGTTTTCGGTTCATAGCGAGCCTTGAACAAACGCATCTCCTCCCCTCCCGACTTCTCAACCCCCACGCAAGATTCTATGTCCGAGAAATGCGTATCCTGGCGTACTCTCAACTACTCGAGTCGTACCGATCTTTAACGTTGGATAGTCTAGCGGGAGCATTCGGCGTAAGCGTCGAGTTTATCGACCGGTGTGTCCCTCCTCTGTCTTCCTTTATGTTTCTAGACCAACTAGGCATCGGACGATACAGTGATCTATCAAGATTCATTGCCTCGAACCGACTCAACTGCACAATCGACGCTGTACGCAGTGTAGTCGAGACCACTCGCCCGAGCACGAAGAACGCGCAGTATGAGACGGTCGTCAGGACGGGTGACATTTTGTTAAACGAGGTGCAGAAGCTCAGTCGAGTGCTGTGCTAGGTCGGGGAAGGGCGTGTATAATATCAAATTAAAAATGTAGACGACGATCGACGTTGCTCAATTTGATCGTGAGGCGTGGTGCAAGTGCATATGGTCAATATTTTACGTATGCCGAATTAACGACTACTTTTTCTTCACATCTTTGAGTTTGATCGTCTCATCGCCAACAAAAATTCCCTGTCAAGTAAATTAATCCTCCAATCCAAAAAATCCGAAATGAAGGAGCTTACCTTGCCCTTATACGGTTCTGGCTTCCTGTAAGCTCTTATATTTGCCGCAAACTGTCCCAGCTGGTGTTTATCATTCCCGTTCAGCACGATACGGGTTGGTAGCGGGACTTGAGCGGTGATACCGGGCGGAATGGGGACGTAGATCCAATGCGCGAATCCGAGCTGGATAAAATCACCATAGTCTTTAGTAAGTTACCTCCCTTCCTCCCTCGACGAACGAATGAATTGAATGGCAAGCCCACCTTGAGTCCAATCCGCTCCCCCTTCTCTCCCTTCGGTTTCGCAGGATCCGGCTCCAACACAGCACGATACCCAACTCCGACCAGGTTCAGCTCTACACTAAACCCTCGAGAGATCCCAGTCACAGCATTTGCCACCAGCGCGCGTGTCAGACCCCATGTCGCACGTTGAACTTTATTCTCTGGAGATCGGACAGCGAGCTCGAGGGCGTGTTTGGGCGTAGACGTCGGTGCGGAGTTTGGCCGAGCGAGACCAGAAGTAGACGTTCGGTACGGCGACAATTTAGCAGATGAGGAAGGAACGTAGGGTGAGAGCGAGGGCAAGACAAAAGGAGGGAGCGGCACAGAAGTCGTTCCTCGAGGACCAGAGATGGTTAGAGCGTCATTTTCGGGAGTGAGCGCCACTTCTAGCTCAGGAGGGATTGGGATAGGGGCTGCACCGATATGAGATAGTCGCGTAAGATTCGAGTAGGGTCGTGGAGGGCGGAGACGGACAAGACGCAGCATCTCAATGGAGAGGGCTCAAAGATGGGAATGATCATGTGATCGTATTTGTTCGTGTTTGAGCTGGGGTATTACGGCTGCCTTACCTAGCAAAAATGAACCCCGGTGTCAAGAATATAGCTACTCTAGTGTGGAGCTACAATGTCCGAATGTATTCCCTACTCATATCACCTTTTAGATCTCCGTCGTATCAATCGAGCGAGGTCTTTTAGCGAGAGGTAGAGGCTAAAAAGTGCGGATGCGAGATGCATACATCCAATTTTCCACTCCTCCGTGAAACTATCACGAATCGGAGGCATTCGGAGGTTTGCGGCAATAAGTCTTGCGCAATGTACAGGTCGTAATAGATATAAGCCTCTACTTCTGCGGTTTTGAAAGTGTAATCCATCCCTCACCCCGACTGGATTATACACCATCTATCCTGGCAATGCCACGCCATTCTCTTCGCATTCGGCGATCTCAACCCTCCGGAGCAAACTGCTCCCGCTCTAGTTCAAGACCATCTCGCTCTAATGCAACACGACTTAGCACTAGCGCGACGCAAGTTTCTTCCTCTCGATTAAGACCAGTCCCTCTCTCCTATGCCGAACCGGCTCCTGCTTGTTTAGAGCTTCACGACATGATGGTTACTATCGGTAATAGCTCTATAGCCAACGACAAAGCCCTTGACAGTTACAAGTGCGACGATCCAGTGGATGCCAACGAAGCAGTGTAAGTGCCTTTTAGAGTCACGCTATAGCAATCGTGATCAAACCATTTCGCTCTAGATGTTGGATTGTCATCCCACCTAGCCATCGGTTCTGTGTTCATGTTGGGTATAACGGAATGTCCCAGCCTCAACCAGACGCTGGGATTAAATTCAAGTTATACATCGACGGTGCTGGCCCGATATCCAGCGCCTTCATTTCACCCGAAACCATCCGAGACGATATTGCTCGAAGGGAAAGAAATGCACCACTTACGGAGCTAAAAGGAGAAATAGAGATGGACGGGCGCTTCTCTAAGGTTGATGGTACCATCCAACCTCTATGCTTCTATAAGCGTCGAACAACCGATAATGGTGAGTATATTTGACATACCACAATATAATCCAACAAGTGACGGTTGTGCACCAAGATTCCGGTATACTGCCCCGCAACCTGAGAAGATTTGGCGAAATTGAGATTCGCGCGTGCTGGGCCGTAGAGGAATTAGGACCGCCTCCCCTCTATGAGGACCCGGAACTAGAACTGCTCACAAAACCGGTTGACGAGAAGCTCAAACAAGTTCAATATCAGTTCATTGGAGGTCTGGGCCAATCAGTGGAAGACCCAGATAGGAATGCTCGGCAACCCGAGATAGACACAACGCCCATTCAGCCAAATGAAATCCGGTTCATATTCAGATACAGCGACCAAGGTGAGTATCGTATAAATTATATCCACCTGTCTGATTATAGTTCTCTGGGCTTTAAATACGTTTGCACCTGTAGAGTGGCTGAAGTCGGAGGGCATTGCTCCGCGACATGCTAAATGATTTGCTGTTCAATTTCCATCTCGCTATTAAGCCGAGTGATGTCTCTTGTGGTTTGGAAACACTAGTTCAGAACACAGATCGGCTTTTTGTACTATGTTCGAGTTTAGTCAAACAAGATTAGAAGTAAACGTTTGGTACGGAGATAATTTAGCAGACGGGGAAGAAACGTAGGGCAAGAGCGAGGGAGAGCCAAAAGGAGGAAGTGGCACAGAAGTCGTTGCCCGAGAATCAGAGATGATCAGAGCGTGGTTTTCGGGTGTGAGTGTGACTTCTAGCTCAGGAGGAGTTAAGATAGGGGCTCTATCGGTATGAAATGATCGCGCGAGACCCAAAAAGGGCCGTGGAGGGTAGAGACGGACGAGACGGAGCATCTTGAGGGAGGGTCAAAGACGGGAGTAATCATGTGTTCGTGTTTGTTCGTGTTTGAGCTGGGGTAATGAGGCTGCCTTACTTGGTAAAAACCGAACCTCGACACGAAAGATGAAAATACTGTAATGCGGAGTTCAAAATCCTCGAATTGAGTCTCTATTACTTCTATTGGCCTCCAGATGATCTCCGTTATGTTGATAAATTGAGGGCTTTTAGCGAATGACAGACACCCAGAATTGCAAGCGCATAGATCTCTCGTCGAAAAAAGTGCAAGGGAATGTCGGTGTCAATTTGGCGCTTCCCCCCTAACTTCCTCTGCTATAAATCTAGCTAACAATAATCTGCCCATACCCCACAATCGTATCACTCGCTCGCCGTCAACTCCCATGTCACGCCGTTCCCTTCGTCTAAAATCCACTTCCTCCTCACGAGAGCAGCCAGTTCTTGATCGTCGAGCTAATAACCGTCGCGATACTCGTTCAATTGTGGCTCCTACTCACCTGGTAGGATCCATGGACGCTTCCTTGGAATTCCGAGACGTAACGGTCACGATTGCTACCCCGTCTGATATCGACAGTGAACACAATGCTCTTTGCGGTTTCAAGGATAACGGGCCGCCGAAGGGCGACGAAGACGCGGTGTACGTATGTTATACTACTACTATAGCGTTATCATAAAGTTGCTCCGCTCAGATGTTGGGTGGCTGTCCCACATAGCCTCCAATTCTGCATCCATGTCGCATACAATGGGGTATCACCGCCTGTCCCGAATGCTGGTCTGTCCTGTCGCGTCGAAATTGACGGTACTGGAGTGTTATGCAACGCATTCATTACCCCCGAAAGTATTTTAAAGGCTGTTGCCCAAAGGATCAATCACGAGCCAGTTCTCGACGGAGAAGTGGAAATAACTGGCCTCGTATCAGATGATGATAATACCCGGATCCATCACCTATGTTTTTTGGAGCGTCTGACAACTGACTCAGGTGAAGTCATGCTATGTTCTACGATATGTCTCATGCCACGCTGACGAGGGCCCCTCCAGGTGAGAATATATCACCCCCCAACTCTGACGAATTTGGAATAGTCGAGGTGGTCGTATCTTGGTCTAGGGAATTAGATCATATGGCGGAAGCGTCAGATTTTGAAGAGAGTTGTGACTTGGAGCTTCTTACGAAACCAGTTCATGAGAGGCAGAAAGATATACAGTATCGATATATTGGCGGGGTCGGCCCGGCTGAATACGATCCAAGTCATGATGCCTGGAGTGTCTATGACACCATGCCCGTTCAGGATGAAGACGGTTACGTATTTCAATTCAAATATAGGGACCTAGGTGAGTAGTTTGGGCAATATGTTGACTGATAAGTTAATCTTACGGAGGTTTTATCATGTTCGAATTACAGGTTGGTTGCAGACAAAGGGTATTGCACCACGGTCCTAACTGAATTTACGATGTAATTCAACGAATACATGACAATTTCATTCACATTTCATAATAAAGATACAATTCGCGTAGTCTATGCGTTGCAGGGAGCATCGTATCGGAAACTCGAGTCGAGCATCACCTGCGACGAGGACATGCCCGCGGTCTTCAACTTCGGAGTGTCCGGTGGGGAAATCACTACGATACTATCATTGCCAGGCTTATATGTCGGCCATCCCATATTGCTCAGGCCATCCCGTGGGTTGCTCGCAAACGCGACGAGAAACGACTGGAGAAGTTTCGCCGTTGTTGATTGCTCGGTCGTCGCATCGCGTCCGCCGAACTGAGGTGCGGCACCACCGAAGAGCATAGGTAACTCGGCACCATGGTATGTTCCTAGGAAGGGATACGGCGATATGTTTGTAAAGTTACCGCCGTATCGTACACGGTAAGTTGGTACGTTAGCTTGCGCTCGAAGACTAATCATGAGTTGAGTCAGTCAAGTCCAGCGTAATAAGGCAAAATGTTCTTACCCGGCATTCTTCGCAGTTGGGCAGACGAAAGTGTTGACCAGAATTTGGTTGGCCAGCGTCTCGTTGATACCCTTAGGATCGAAAGGCACGAGTCCTGTGGCTTCGTTCTCCAGCGATGAGATAAGTGTCGGAACCTTGATCATCTTGCCGCTCAGGATCCGGTCGGTGTAGTTGGAAAAGATCAATTGCTCGTCCGGCACAGGAGCAAAGTTCCAGCCTCGTGAGCTTCCGTTGGTTACGATCTCGTTCATCAGAGTGGCCACGGGAACGGAACGCATACATTGAAGAAGAACCTCCGAAGTGGAGTTGGTACAGCCGACCGCGGCACCTAGTTGACCGAAATGAAGCTGCTGTTTGTCGGTCGAGAAAATGTCTAGGAAGACACCGCCACTGAGGATACCTATGCCGCTCGCAATCGGCGCCGAATCGTGCCGTATGACTCCTGGAGTGGTGTTGAACATCGCGAACATGTGTGCGTCTGCTGAGATGCCGCCCGCACTCTGACCAAATAGTGTTATACGTGAAGGATCACCACCGAACAGCTCCGCGTTGTTGCGCGCCCACTCAAGAGCGAGGCGTTGATCAAGTAGACCAGCGTTTCGAGCATTCCCGAAATTCGGAAAGCCAAACACGGACAGCCGGTAATTCATCGTGATTACAATAACCTAAAGATGTCTTGCTCAGGACTAATATTGAAGGTTTGATCGAAACGACTTACATCGTGGTTGGCGACAAGATTGGTTGCATCGGTGGCGCCAACCGCCGATCCGCCTTGTGTGAAATACCCTACACAGAGCACATTAGGAATCACCACTACCAACTAAATATTGATAACTTACCGCCAGGTATAAACACCATAATGGGTAATTTTCCCCCTTTAGCTTGCACTCTGTCCTTGGTCGGAGCCCACACGTTCAGGGTTAGACAGTCTTCGTTCTGTTCGCTGAACGGCAAAAACGGGAGTTCGGTATAGATGCTAGTCCCGGGATAGTACTGCCCAGGACAAGTGTACCCAAACGAGGTAGCGTCCCACATAAGGGTTGGAGTTACATCGAACGGCACAGGTGCAGCAAATCGTCGGGCGCCCGTCGGCGGGAACGCATATCGAACTCCTAGGAACGCTCGGACGCTCGTCGTATTATACCTCCCCACCAAGATGCCCGAGGTAGACTTGACAAGGAGCTGGTCGGTGTCAAGAGGAGCCTGCTGGGCGGTGGAAGTCCCCCAAAGAGCGGAGGTGAGGAAAACGAGTTGAGCGAACGCCGAAGGACGCATGTTAGGCAGGGTGATGAAGGCGAATCATGCCGAACCAAGTTTGTTCTCTTCGCCATTTTATAGTATTTTAGATCTAAATAAATGAGTGTTGCCGAAAGCAATCAATATAATATGAAGTCCCGATTTGGCCCCAGATGACAACTTCGAGGCGAGCCATCTCGCCGAACCGCGGAGCTACCGACGTTTCAATGTGGTCGACGCAGTCGTGATCGCTTCGCATCATCATCGTGTCAGTTTGACATAGTTTAGCTCCGTACCCAGCTTCAAGATCTGTCGCTTTGAGAACTTGGGAATGCTTGTAGTAGAACCCCTCATGAGGACAAGGGGAAACTAGCGTGCCGAGGAGGTTGAATAGGATAGCCCGCAATAGACCACCACAGATATTGTAGCAACACTTTGCTGAGAGGTATTACCCCAAACCCAGTATACAACTAGCACTAACGCTTGATCGAGATTTAGTCGCATCCCCTGTCGATCCTCCAGAGCAAGCGGGACGACCCCGAGGAACAATTGACTTAAGCGGATGCTAGCGAGTCTCCGGGTCAAAGATATGTCATTTCTGAGGCACCAAGCTAGTTACAAGCTCGCACGCGGTGGGAGGACGCCTAGATGGAACCGAGACCGTTCAGCTTGTGACGGTTACGTGTGAGGTCGGAAGCGCCGGTTGGCCAGCGTTATTATGTTCACTTGTTTGCTTAGCTAAGCCAGACGTGAGCTGCCCTGATCCAACCCGCCACACTAGGGCAAAACCAATCACAAATATATGCTCTATATCTATTTAGCCCTCAGCATAGTACATGTATCACAAGTGCGTATCCATATTTACGACTGCGAGCTGTTCAGTTATCGATAATCCACCTTCTTACCGCTAAGTGGACTGTGACTGCACTTCGTGCCATTATACAACCTCTTGAAAGCAAGTTGAAAGGGCTACTGCGTTCGTGTTAGAATTCGAGAGCACAAAGTACCCGGCTCTTCTTGATCAGAGCTGCTCATTGGCCATGCCATGTGCTGCCTCTGCTTCTGATATAGCATATGTAAGCGTTCGTGAGAGGACATCTGTGCTTCAAAGAAGCGGAGCATACAGATAACAGTAGAAGTCAGTATTCTATATCTCAGAGTAGAGCACGGACTGATAAAGAGCGTATGGGTCAGTCTCACTTCGGAGCTCGTTAGCGGACTCTTCTTGACCCAATATTTTAAGCCCGCAGTAGCTGGTGTAGCATGAAGACGCTGCGATGCGCCTCGTGGTCACTTCAGGAGCTCCAAGGTC
Source organism: Ceratobasidium sp. 428 (assembly GCA_019623705.1). Classification (NCBI taxonomy): domain Eukaryota; kingdom Fungi; phylum Basidiomycota; class Agaricomycetes; order Cantharellales; family Ceratobasidiaceae; genus Ceratobasidium; species Ceratobasidium sp. 428. The sequence continues at coordinate 9,117 of WSTJ01000356.1, read as the reverse complement.
CGTATCAGACCTCATACACATGGTATAAGATTGCTCCAAGTCTTCTCGTGTTCTATAATCGTAGACCAGCGAGTCGAATTTGCGAACCACTGCCTTTCGTCTTGCCTACCTTGAGATTAGTCTCGAAAGTTGTTTGACTTCTGAGTGTTTTTCAGGTATCATTACTAAATAAATAATTGCGTAAAGTATTCAACAAAATCTTGTCAGTTGATAGACCGTTCCCATAATACACAACATCACAATCAAACTCGTAAACCAACGAACGTCGTACCTTGCGGCAACAGACTCGTTAGATAAAGAGGTATCTGCGGCTGGAGGGTACTTTCCAGCCTCGTCTATTGCAGCGATTTCATCCTCAGTCAGGGCGGCTATAAAGGACTACGCATCAATCAAGGCACCAACAAGAGCTTATGAAAGAGCTTACGCAAATCAAAAATACTGAGATACTCCTGGATCCGCTCTTCGCGAGATGTGGTGCTGTTCAACAATTCAATGAGAATTATTCACAATATCCATATATAGCATACAACTTACGTGACAATCACTACGCCTTTTGCACGAATCCAGTTGAAAATGACCTGACCAGGTGTTACCTTAGGGCCCAGTCGCTTAGCAACTTTTTCTAACACTCCATCAAGCTTCCCGCCAGGTAGCCTTGTGATCGGTCTATTAAAAACTTAGTGAAGTAAGTACCCGATAAGATCTCATCACGCACGTCAGGCCACCATAACTTTCTATAACGATCCCATGCTTCTTGGCGTAGTCTAATAGTTGTATGTTCTCATGGTAGTTATATGGATGGAACCGGATCTAGAAGCCATTTCAGTCATCTGGTTATCGCCTGTAGAGTCTAATGCCTTACCTGATTCACCGAAGGAATTACCTTCCCATGTTCAACTAGCAGCTTAAGCTCATTCACGCTGAAATTCGATACACCAATGGACCTATTACCATGGCGATTAGAGAGACTGGCAGTCGCGGCATAAGTAAAGCACATACTTGGCTTTTCCATGCACATGTGCCGACTCAAGTTCGGACCACGTCTTCAGAAGGTCGGGCGCCCACCGGGGTTGATGAATTAGATATAGGTCGACAGAGGGTAGACCAAGCTGCCAGTATTCCAAGTGAAGTATTCTGACGCCCTCAAACATATATCGTCAACTCACCTTCTCCAAACTACAATCCAAAGCATCTTCTGCGTTCCCGGAACCGCCGTATTTGGTAGTGACCCAAATATCCTCTCTGCGAAACGATCCGAGAGTTTGTCCCTCCACATCTATTTTTTCATCCTCATATGGCGCGTACGACTTCCCAAACGCTTGACGAAGCGCTTCTCCGACAGACTCTTCGTTGCGGTATGCTTGTGCGGTGTCTATGTGACTGAACCCGCCTTCGAGCGCCTGGACTACGGCGGTAGTCGCGTCCTTTCCAAAGAGCGCAGATCCTGTGCCAAACGCAATGGCAGGGATAGCTCGCTTATCGTTCAGAGGGACGGTAGGAATAGAGGGAGACATGCCGATGGTCGAGTATAATTAAGCACGGTTGCAGAGATGAGTAAGTATAAATACCTCACTGTATGGTATCAACTGGGGGTCTAATTGCGTCAGCGACTTGTCGATCGAGGAAGTAAGCGAGCATTTTTGGCCTTGGATCGAGCTTAGAATATCGGAACCCGACAGAAGTAACGTTTTCTTATCTGTTTTGTTTGCATAAGTGAGGTATCCGTTAAAGTATTACTTACTTAGTAATTACCGCTTACCGCATGTCTTGATATATACAGCCGGTCTTCACCAAAAGCACGAGACTGGTCATAGATATGACCGGATGGCCGGGTAACTCCACATCCGGTCGCGGCGCTTGTGAGCTATTTGTAGCCACCTCAACATCTGCACATAATCTGCGCTATACCCTTAGCAAACTTCGCGTCGAGTATTCACCATATGACAAAGAATACCGCTATTGACCCCTCGGCTCTTATTTGGCTGGCACTCAATCAGAGTTTGCCGCTGGGGTGATTAAGCTCGGGTAGCGCTTGCGACCGGAGGCATCGTAAATCCGGGTTGTTTACTTCGAGACCCCATCAAACAGAACAGGTGGTATGTAACCGCGTTTGAACTCTAGCTAGGCAATGTTCGACGTCATTCAGATTATCTATAGTCTAAGAACTTCTTTTTCAACTAGGTTGGTGTATATTACTTTAACTCAGCAATATCTGTATGGATCATGAATCATACTGTACTCGTCAATATTGTACCAACACGGCGCTCGCGCCGTGTGACAAAAATTGGGTATTTTCTTAACCACGTCGCACTGTGTATGACGTGACAAAGAGGCAAGTTACCAACATAAATCGAGTGGACACGCACCCCCAAAAAAGTGGAGCCGGTCTTCGCTGTACGATTTCAGCTCAGGTACCAGATGATCCATCCTTCGAAGAGGCTGAAAGCCCGGATTACGATGCTGACTGCGCGATTGTCCCATCGGTTTTGTGTGATATTTGGGGTCGGCTTCCAGAGAATGTTGTTGAGCGCGAGGGTGGACTTGATTATACAGGAGACGAGGAGTAGTAGCGCATACAGTACCTTTTGTATAGTAGAATACATTAAATAATTCGATATCTATGTGTACCTTTAACGTGCGTGACCGGTTGCTCAAACTCTAACCACGCGCATCGGTCTGTGACGCTACAAACTTGGATTCAACCCACACCCACGGCCACATGTGACACTACATGTTGGTTCAATAATGACGAGTACAGTACACAATAAGCCTTATACTGCATACACTATATTAGGCTACATATGCAGCCCATCGAGATAAGACCAATACTGTATGGACATAAGGCTATTCAACCGGTGATAAAATCCTGATACTGATATTCAGGAGCTTCATGGTTACAAGTCCGCTCGGGGATGGGACACTGAGCGCTTCAGTTGCAGCACATGAGACATTCGCCGATGCGCCATACTCGCAATCGTTTATCTGTTTACCTTCGTGCTAGCAATCCGATCAAATCAATCGGAACTAAATAAGAGACTAGCCATCAGCACGAACATCGCTGCCTCGGCCATCTAATGGTTGAACAGCCATACTTTCAGCAAGATACTCTCAGTTGCCTGGCTAACTACTCACTAGCATAACAATTATATTAAAGCCGAGATTTCTAGTACACTTGAAATGCCTTACGAAGTCGCCATCATGGCTATATGCAGAGTGTGTAGCACTCATTTCCTGCGTGGTGCTGTTTGTTTCGCGTGGACTAAGAGAAAAGCGCCCACCGAGCATTGTTACGTTAATCACTCTAATAATAGATGGATTGCGAGACGACAAAAGACCTGAACTGCTCAGGCGCTGGTAAACTATGGCCATTGTGAGACCATATTGCAAATGATTGGCCCCTGCCGGCGCTCCGGCTTACGGTACTCGGCTCGGTCATATTACAGACTTGGGTCGAACCGCCACGCACTATCTGGTGGCCGCACATCGCTATATGATAAGCAGCCCATGTATTCAGGCATAGTACCGGTGGATGCTCTTGATCGGGGCCGCGCAATCCACGCGTGGTCGTTTGCAACTCATTCCTATCTTCTCGGAGTATCTTGGGTGTGCTTGTGCAACAGGCGCCGCCGATAGCGCTCAAACTGTTCGGTGTTGTACGCGCTCAAGATATTTTCGCTAATCGTCCAAGTCGTCGCCTCCACGGTATATAACGAACCGTACGCCGGCAGCAAATTCTCAAGCCCTATACATCTCTCATTCAAAGCTCCTAGCTCCAGTCCGCAACTTACTTTCGCTCTTTTACCCGCCTCCATTCACTATGTTCGCCACCAAGCTCTTCTTCGCCGCTTTCTCTGCTATCTCTGCCTTTTACTTCGCCAGCGCTCTGCCCACAAGCCTGGCTCCTCGCGCCGACTGGAAGACAGAGCTCGGCTGGGACGGTAAGGTTACTAGTCCCGCCGAGCTCGACCCAAAGAACGCGGTCGAGGCTACACCCAGCGTGAGTGCACCTATCTGCGTTACTAGAAGTCGCCGACATGTACTGATCTCAGCCTGTCAGAAACGGGCGCTGCCCGGCGGCGTATTCTTCTGCACCGACAAGGACTATAAGGGAAAATGCGTAAGTGTTTGTCATGTTTTTATGTTTTAGACTATATTGACAGTATGTACTGTAGGTATACGTTAACCAGTTTAAGTAAGTGAGATAGCCGCTCTCTTGAACCTGGTCTCTAACATATTTGCTGGGTGTATAGCTCTGGTCAATGCGTCGGCGTCGGCCCCGACTTCAACGACGACGTGTCAAGCTTTGGACCAGACCAGGGTCTGACCTGCACCATCTACAGGCAAGTTTTTGACGGACACGAGAGGATCAGCGTGTAGACTGACTGTATGCGACACTGTATACAGCGACGCTGGTTGCAGCGGTTGGGCCACTGGCGGAGTGATCAAACCAGGTGCGAAGCGAAATACCATCATAGCACAATGAGACGCTAACATTGGGGAAATAGGTATCTTCAACCTACAAGACTTCAACAACAATGACGCGATGAGCTCGTTCATGTGCACGAACTAGGGGCGAACCCAACAGAGTTCTCTATAAGGCTGTGCGCCGCTAGTCCCGTTCAATACCGTCTATTTCGCTCTCTACCCGTCTCTCTTTTATTTCGCCGCCTGATCACTGTCTTACTCTTACCGCTCTCCTTGTTTTACACTGTACCCTGTATAACCGTCTCTAAGTATTCTCCAGGAGCCTCCTATGTGTACCTCTTCGGATTTCAAATCATACCCGGCCTGGGACTGTTTGCTTATAATTTTAGCGAGTTTAGTCGCTCCGATTTTGCAAGCATACAACCCGCTTGCTCCGTCCTAAGGGTACCGCGCTCAGATCCTCCAGAGAGTATGAGTGAAACTGTATCGGTAGGTACAAGGGGCTGGGTGGCAAGAATGCGATATTTATGATATGTAAGTAGTGGAACAATTATCAACAGAAAATAGTAGTATCGGGTTTCACTGATCGGGGGGTTTGGTAGGGAGATGAGCTGTTTCTGTAGCCTTTTTTCGTCGCTCAAATGCTGATATAGCTTGCATAGACCTTGAGCGAACTGGTTGCACTAGAACACCGGGGATTATGGAATAACTGGGTGACCTCTGGATCTTCAAGCGGGGTATGGGCCTGTTCTTGGAGTATGGTCTATGGCAAGGTTGAGATATAGAAGAGAGTGACCGAATATATCAAAGAGTATGCATAAATGTTTCTTGGTCTACGGCGGTCTGTAGATGTTTAGGAATGGCGATGCGTTCTCGATGAAAGAAAGGGCGAAAGTCGAAGAGTTATTTGAATCGAGTTGTGACGAAGAAATTCGTAACCGTGACATTGTACTCGCGTGTCTTAGTTAACTTATGCTGTTACTTTCAGAATTGACGCGTTAGATATGAGTAAATTCCAAGGAAAAGCAAGAGGAGTGACGGGTCGAATGGGTAGTAGTTGAAACTGTGTATAGTCACTATATGGTGATTAGATAACCACACTACCAGTTGGCGCCTGGCTCTGGCCCGGTTCTACCGCGCTCGATGGGGCACTCGCTTCGAAAGGGAGAGATACGATAGTTCTCTACGGGTGGCGCGTACGCATCTATCTCCCTCTTCACCACTCAGAGGCAAGCTGTTGTCATGAATTCCGTGCCACGCATTCCAAAAGGTAAAATCAAAGCTATTCTCGAGTCGTCGTAACTTCAAGCATGGTCCAACGCGTGTTTGAAGTATGAAGAGATGTTTTTCCCTGAGGACCCGAACAGGTCAAGGAAAGGAGGAATCACGTTATGGCCGGTGAAAGAACCCGTGACTTACTGTAAATTTGGCGCTGTTTGTTTCTACGCGTCCCAACCAACTACCACTAGCTTGCGAGTCATTCCGCTGAGTAGCAAATACGATCCACTTCAGCTGTCAACTGCTCGCACTGTACCGAAAAAACTTGCGTAGCTCAACGTTATCCATTCGCTCCCTCATTTTACCCCTTTTCAACCCTGATATTCCTTGACCACTACGCGTACTATGCCAAAGCAGCCTCGAAAATCGATCACGCGGCGAGATAAACGAACCAAGTCTAAGCAGCCAAAAAAGCTCGAACCTAAAGACTACGAAATTGTTGTTTTGCTTGGAAACTGCAAGGATGAACACCTAACTGGATATACCCAGCCGAACGGAAAGCGTAGTTCTTTGGGGGAAAAGTCGTTTGAGGGATGGGAGTAAGTCACAGATTGGACAAGACCGTATCTTAAATGAGACTTACTTGGGACTTGTAGAACCTGGGTCGCTGCAAAGCCCAACGATAGCTTCAGCGTGCACGTGAGCTATGATGGAATCAGTCCACCATATCCCGATATCGGGTGGTTGAACATTACGGTATACTTTGACGGGACGCGTGTATCTGACGGGTTTATCTATCCCGATCAGATTGCGCTACGAGCTGAGCAAAAGCTATCTAAACGAGCCGATGGGTTGAGGATAAAGAGGATTGGGAAGAAACGGAAGCTAACAGAAGAGCAGATGAACAATTTAGAGGCACCGTTGAAGGATGGTGAGTTTATCTTTGGTGAGACAGAAATCAGTTGTTCTCCCGGGGATGGGGGAGTAGTAAAACCGTTTTGCTTTGCTCCGCGGCAGCCAGGTGGTGAGTTGTGTTGTGCAAGCGATTGTTTGGGGGTTGAGGTACTGATGCCTTTTCCCTTTTCCCTTTTTGGCAATTTAGGTGGTCGCACTGTTAGAGGGAGTGCTAAGGCTTTCGGACAAATCCTTATCGAGGCCCGCTGGGCCAAAGTCACGATTGGGCTGCCTGGCTCGATGAAGGAGCTGTACCCAGAAGTTTGGGGACACAAGTCGAAGCGGTTCGTGAACCAACATCGGTTGTCTGCGGCTCTAGGCCCGGAAATGGTGTGCCCCGATATTAAGCTCGAGCGAGAGGCTGAAGGCGGGTATCGGTTCAGGTCTGAGCCTTTAGACGATATGGTCTATCGTTTTATGTTCTACTACGCCGAAGAAAGTAAGTGCTAGTACAGTTTTTTTAATTCTTTCGATTTCGTCTAGACATTTGTTGACATGTTTTGGTATGATAGGCACGCTTATAGCCCAGGGGTTTACTCGTGATTGAGTATCTCTTGCAGCACTCTTCTAAGAAATCTCTCCTTGTTCGATGTATTGTTCCTTCGTGTGACTCCAATTTTTATCCCAAACTCGTCTGTAATTAATGTTACGCTTCGTGAGCAAGCCTAATCATACTCAGCCTGCGAACCACCGCAGGCTCTATAAGTACAGGATACTACCGAGTAGTTTGAGGTTAAGTGAGTTTGGGATTCAAAGTTGCGATCAAAGCGAAGTAGTCTTATACAAAAAGATATGAGGTAATGCACTAGGTACGATCGAATTTGTTGGTTTGTATATAGCTCAATATAGGAGTCCAACCCGACGCTTGGAAGAAGAAAAGACGCGGGAGAAAATTCCGAAGAAGACTAATGGGTTGAAACTGTACAGTCCCGGAGGGATAGTTTAGCTAATCACGCCTCGGCGACTGACTCGGCCCGAAGAGACTTTCTACCACCCGCAATGGGGCACTCTGGACTCCAGAAAGAGGTTCTAGCACTCTACAGACGGTGAATACCTCCCTATTTTCATCCCCCCACAACTAACACAGCCCATACAGCGCCCTCCGCATGATAAACTCGAAACCAGCCCCAAACCGGCCCAACTTTTATATCCTGGTGCAACACGAGTTCAGGGTACGAGGGGCCGTATCACCCCGGGACGTGAACACGATCGAGTATCTGATGAGGCAGGGTCGTAAGCGGTTGGAGGTGCTGGAAGATCGGGGCGTGAAGGAGTGTTGGGTGAGTGGGGAGATGAGGGCTTGGTGGGATAGCACCGGTCGCCGGAGAGCATGAAATTACGTTGTGGTGCGCTATAAGAATGGAGGCAGTGGTGCAGTGGTGCGGAGAGGGGGTGGGAAAGTGGGGCAGTCGCGAATATATAATGTGGAGGCGCAGTCGCAGTTGACGTCGCGTCGCCACCCCAAAACCTTCGAGTGGAGTAAGTAATTTGAAATAGTGGCGATCTAGAGAGTCAGTCCGATACGCGGCTCGATTGCGCGGTTCCGAGACCCGGTTCTGAGTTCAAATATTATTTCGACGTTACGGGCGCTGGGGTTTTTCGACTTGCGACGACGACAGTTATTATTTCTGCTTATTAATTTCTCTGGTTATTATCGACGACCACGATGGCCGACCCGCCTCCGCCGTCGCCGCCCCCATCATCGAGTCAGCAACCGTCGACGTCGAGTTACATCTACCCCGTGCGGTCGCTGTTGTCCGGGATCCAGCCCGCGCCAGATGCTGATTCCGCCCCCGCCCCCGAAACCAACCTTCTTCTCGCGAGTCTGAGGCGCGATGCTCAGCTACGGGCCGAACGCCTAGCCCAGCAGCCGCCATCGTCTATGCCAAAGACTTCATCTCCAGGCCTGGGAGCCCGACGCGGAATGACTCCGCAAGGATCACTCGGGATCAACAAACAAGGCGGGCTGCCCTTTCTACGGGACGAATCGGTGTTCTCTGCGCCGCTCCCGACTAAACCCGAGGCCTCGTCGCCTACGTTCTTCGGTGCCCAGCTCACGTCAGCCGGATCTCCCCTCGCCCGCCGTCAATCTGCTGCTGCTGATCACCCGGAGATGGCCAGTCCTCCTCCGCCTAGTACTAGTGCCCAGCAGCGACGAGTCGTGTCTGGATTGGAGAATAAAGACCAGCCTCAATCTCCAGCCCAGGTGACGTCACGAGGCTCAGCGTCGCCCGAGACGTTTCGCCACTACCCCGCCGAGGGCCGCGACGGGTTCCATCGACTCTTACATCTCCCACCAGCCGAACCTGTACCGAATGTAGCTGAACAAATATCCAACGCGTCTGGGATGGCCGTTGTGATGCACGATAGCGTCGACGGGGCCGTTATCCGAAGTAGCGTCCATGGCGGATCTAAAACGAGCGCAAGCGCGAGCGGGACCGGGACGAGCAACGCTGGGACCGATGCGTCTGCTCAGCCGTCTGGCGCGGGCTCGGTTCAACCTCCCGGCTCTGTACAACG
>WSTJ01000355.1:0-27706 GCA_019623705.1 Ceratobasidium sp. 428 | reverse complement strand
CGTGAGGGCTCACAAGACGGCGGATGTATGCATCAAAAGAAGCGATGACTCAGCTGACTTAGCGGACAGGGTCCACATAGGACGTTGCCGCTCCCCAACTAGGACCCGAGATGGAACAGGGCTTTGGGAAGCGAGCGAAGAGCCCGGTGGTAGTTTTGTTGCGGTGAGACGGTGCATTAGCAAAGCAAAAACAAAGGAAAGGCCCCACCCCAAGCAGACCTATCGCTTGTAAATACCTACAAAGTTTGTGAATTTTCGTGCGGACGTTGTCACTGTGGAGAAACCTTGCTGAGCAAGGTAAACTGCAGTCACAATGAGCGAGGCGCGGAGTAGGACTTCCGGAACGAAGTGTTCGTTAATAATGTGATGAGTATTAGACGGGATTGGCCCTTTGTAGCAGATAGTTGCGGTCAAGGAGTAATAACACACAAGTGTAGAAGACGAGGCGAGGGGCGGAGTGGAATTCGTGCGACAGCCTTGCGGCACCGTGGCTGTTGCGGAAGCGCACGGCAGATCGTTGTATGTTGAATAGCGCTCGGTTGATTAATTGAGAGAACTCAGATCTGCAGCGGTTAGCGACCTTCGTACTTGAGATCTTGAATTGACGCGCGTCGAACCTGCACCCATTCCAGGGAAGACAATGGGGACAAGGCGGTTTTGAGAGCGATTCATGATACGGACGTGTACATGCAACGACCTACAAATCTGGCCCTGGATTTTACGCATGCCGTGTTGCCTCCGGACCCTGACGTTCGAGTTATGCTAGCTGTGGGCCAGCTTCTCATCGCTCTTCATGAAACGAGCCCAGGATGCAGGTTTCCATTCTTGGAACTTCAAGATATCGACACACTTTGGAGGCCGGAGTAAATGTGAATTGGGTGGGCCAGGTAGGACGACTGGAGTGGATAGGTAGGTTCTGAGTGTCATTACGGTGGAATAATGCGCTCTCCATCAAAGCCTTGTATCTTAATCAAGTGCCGCGCGAGGTGAGGGATGTTGCAAGAATTTGAAATCACATCTGATGACGATGGCTTACTGATGGGCGTAGCTGGTTAGCGCTGGCTAACTGCTGCCCAACACGCCAAACTCAAAGCACCTCGGACTCTTGATAGGGGTTAACTGCAGGGGCAAGCCACAGGGTCCGAAGTCTATTTTATCTGTATCAAGTAACTCCAGACTCCGGACACCCAGTCAGCTAATGGCTTGACCCTTGAATTGTGCAGCACCACGCGACTGTACAGGGACTATGTACAGGGTCCAGCACGGCCCGTCAGATCGTGTCCTTTGCAGCGACACCCAGAACCTACCTCCCCACTCCACTTGTCCTACCCGTCCCGCCCATTCACATTCCCTCTAGCCTCTACCGTAGACCTTTTAATAGCCTCCATGAGTCCATGTACTCACCTAACCGATATGGAGATTGCCTCTGGCCACCACAACCCTCCACACCAGCCCTTGCTCGGTATTTCTCGTTGGATAGCTCTCGTATGGTTTAGCCCCTTGGAAAACCCACTGTCATTGCCTAAACATGACGCCCACGATTCTTTCGCGGACGTTCGAGTTAGCCATGCTGGGCTTATTTTACTCTTCCTCGCTCTCACCCGGGCCTTCGTCAACGTACCGCAGGCATAATTCCTGGTCCTTCTTGTATCATTCGTTTCATAGAAGTGGCCCGGCATCCTCCTGGTACGCTCCACCTCGATCGACAGACCTTCAAAGCTATCTGGTCTGGGACTAAAACTTCCAAACACTTGTCAGCTGGCTAGCGCCTTAGATGTTCACTGTCAGAGCTTTGGAATACGTAAGCTCGGAAAGTTCCAGAAGTGGTCCTCGCGTCATTCCTAGCGCTGATGTGGTTGTTCCAAATAAGGAGGGTAACAGGACAACGACCCATATTGGATATAAACCGGACAGTACAGGTGCAGTCAAGTCTTATACGCGCGATGATTACGCTTCGCCATCACTACCTACGACAAATCTTTAGTGATACAGCAAGCTTTGTGCGGTCGAAGTCCTTACCTTGGGCTTCGTCCCCTTCCTCATCACCTTCTCCGATCCAGACGTTCGGGGAACCGTACAAAGTGCGCATAAGAGGTCCATCAACTGGATTGCCGTTAGCAACAGGCGGGACAATCAATAGGGCGAGCGTGGGCTCAGGCGCTTGAACCGGAGGTACAGGTGTGTGAAGGAGTGCGGTGTTGGGCGTATTGATCACAGCAGCAGCAGTAGCAGCTGGGAGTACGAGTTGCGCGGGACCGAGTATGGTTTGATTCGGCCCTTGGATCGCGGCTTGCACTGGCGCAAGCACTGGATTTTGAGCGTTGTCCGCAACAGAGGTCCCAGTCGGTGCAAGCTCTTGGTTAACGGCTGGTTCATGGTTCGGGGCGCTAGATTGGGTATCCCTAGGACAATTTTTCCGAAGAGAGGGATTTTTTCGGAAGATGTGTTGGTTAGAGAAGAACATAGTTGGTGGGGGGAGGGATGGGTGCACCAGGGGTGAGCTGAGCGCTATGACTGATGTTTTCGAAACACCTTACCCTTCCATGTTCATCGCTCCTAAATCGATATGCATGTTTTCGTTCAACATTCTGGGTTGTTCAAGTAAGAGCGGTGTTCAGATCGTAGGGGTACTAGCGAGCGGTCAAACTGGGGTATTGGAAGGTGGTTACTCTAAGTAACACCACGATCAAACACGCCGCGGCGCTTGCAGACACACGTACCCAATGCGTGGATGAGGATAGAAGTTAGGTGTGCGTTACATTGCGGTGTACAGGACATCTAATCCCTGCTAAGAGACCAACTTAGTGTGAATGGTGTGCGAAACCTTTGCGTCGAAGTCGCTGCTGCTGGCTTATTATCGCGCATATGTCTCGTTTTATATTAAATGCGATGGTGTTAAGAGTAATTACATGTGCATGCAGTTAGAAATGTTTTCGTTCTTCACGGACTTGAGGTGGATCTCCTATCTTTTCCGAAGATTTGACATTTCAGCAAATTAGAAGGGGTCCTACGAACCTCATGAGATGTTGGTTGGATGCGCTAAAGTAAGCGATCGAAAAAGCTCCGGCGTGTGTATTCCTTCAGGTTAATTACTCATTGTACAAGCTCTTCTACTCGTTCGGTCTTGTGGGTTGTACTAGACAGGATTGCAGCTAGACTCGCAATCCGCTATTTGTAAGGAGCACAGAAGCGACTTGATGTCTTCAAAAAGTGAAAGAGGAATGGAAGTGACAAATTCGAAGGAGCCACAGTCAGTCTGAACCTGGGTCATCCTAGATCAGTAAATGAGTATGTCGTATGTATAGCACCCTCGATGTACCTATATGGCTGAGCGCTATATCCCCTAGGTGGGTTACATTCTTTGACATTAACTCGAAGATCGTTGACTCAAACCATAGCCGCCAGCCCCATTTAACGCAATTTACGATTTAGGTTGCCCCGTGGTGTTGGGGGGAAGGGGCCAAGAGCTCGGCCCTCGCCACTAACGCTCCTAAGCGAGCATGGTCACCGCTAATTAACACCAGTTGTCACACCGTGTCACGAGTACCTGGGTCATGTGACTCATGCGTGGGCAATTGCCAACTGAGGATGGGAACCGGATAACGGAGGAAAAGGGTCGTTTGTGGATCGGGGGCCGAATTGGGTGAATCGCGAAAGTGTACTCAGCGCTTGGAGCGAATCTGCCGTGTCCTCATGACTCGTCACCTCCCCCCAGCATCCAGTCCTCGCTCCCTCAATAAATTTCGACAAATAACTCGCTTAAAAATTGTACCTCCCTGAACCGCTATGCCCCTTCCGTAAATGGTTGCCTGTTGCTCCTTCGTAGGTTTGCGATTTGGCTATGCTGGATCAATGTTGACTCTTCCTGTTCTCATCAACACCTCCGCCAATACCGTCATTTTTGCGTTACTGTCTAATAATTAGTCCTCCTCGCAACGTGCACCTCGCGAAAACGATCGACGTAGGCTTCGTACCCCTCCCCCCCTCGGGACCCAATCGGCTGTTTTAAACGATACTCACTCGGTTGCTACATCATTATCACTATCGCTCACTTCGGGGTTAGATTTCAATATTACGGTCTGCAGTCAACACTCGTTTAGCCCGCTCGTTGGTACACATTGGTGGACCTATTTATCTAGAGGTCTAGGATCGACTAGGACTAACAGCCTTAGGAAGAGGTGCCTACCGCAAGAGACCAGATTCTAAACGCCCGGGAGTGTTCAGGCCGGCTTTCGAGCATGCCAGCTCGGTGCCAGCTCGGTGCCATTTGATGTAACAACTTCTCGGCATTGAGACAAAAGCGAGCAAATCATGTGGATCAGGCTTCTCAGCTTCCGTGCTCCTGTGCTTGTGGCTGGGCTATGACTCATCAAACTACAAATATGGATCATATAGATTCTAACGTTGGTACGTGCGTAACTACGCTCCGCCATCGTCACTATCTAAAGCAGTTTATTGACTACATGGCACTTCTTTGATAGCCAAAAATCTTACCTTGAGCATCCTCGCCTTCGCCATGTTCCTCTTCCATTTGGATATCTGGAAACCCATACAACGTCCGCATAAGACGTAGATGAATCGGGTTGTCGTTGGCAGCAGGCGGGATAACCATAGGGACAGGTGCAAGCTCGGGTGCTGGGATCGGAGGCTGGGGTAGGTTAGGAAGTACAACGTTGGGTACTTCAATTATGGCGGCGGCAGCGGCAATCGGAGGTGCGACCTCTACATGATGGAGTGCAACTTGATTTGGTCCTTGAATCATGACTTGTGCTTGTGGGGGCGTCGGATTCTGGACGTTTTCCGCAACATGACCCTCGGCAACAACACCTTGTACGGGATTCTGATTAACGGCTACAAGTTCCTGGTTCAGTGCGCTGTATTGCGCATTTCCAAGATAGTTTCGGATAAGTATTTTTTTTCAAGGTACGTTGGTTAGGACGGAGTCATGAATCGGAGAGAAGGAGGATGGAGGGGGAGTGCCAGCGTAAGGTCAGCGCTATCGTTCGTATTTGTCGAATATCTTACCTTTCTATGTCAACTACTACCAAATGCATATGATCATTCTCGTTCGACATTTTTTTTGGCTATATGAGACAAGAGTAGTGAATAGAGCGTAGGGTCGGTCGGCGCGAGTGTCTGCTGGGACAGCACCGCGTTACATTACCAACAGGTTCAACTGGGCGGCACATGCTTGCCAACAAGGACAAGCAGTTCGAGCCCAGAATTCAAGTATTCACTTGTCTGTCGTAAGAAACATCTAATATGTACTCCAGTACACCTTAGTGCGAATCTAGGATTGAACCAATTCAACCACTAGTTTTCGGCCATTTATCAGACATGCACCTTATCTCGGACGACTCGGATTGGACCCATGTAACAATGACGGGGTCGCGTAGCCAGAAAACGGCCTTATCCTTTCATAATTCAATCCAAATTCGTCTTCATCATCAAAGAGTTACTTAGTAGACTAATCATGATTAGTTCCGAACTTCCAGATTGGGCTTTGGATTAGGCGCCAGAATAGTCGCCCAGAGAAAGTTACGAGCGCATATACTCAGCCAGTTCACTCCTCGCAGTCATCGTCGCGGTCATCAGATGGGTAGGTTGTCGGATGCATACTGGCCATATATGGAGATATCGAGTTCGAGCCGGAGTCTAACTATCGAAGGCTTCGTCCTCAGATTGGATGCCTGCCTCGTACTATGATACATTTTTAAAGGAGAACCTCGTACTCGGTCTACTACTAGTAGCGGTACTCTAGTGAATCTTTCTTCATCCTTAATAGTATTACATCTACAACATCGTACTACCTAACTACCACGCTGCCGCCTGGATTCAAACAGCTTCGCGAGACTCCACCCTCAAAGACAACATACTAGTGCTAATGCACATACTGCAGATGCCTTCTTAGAGGTATTCAAAAGGGACCGAAAAGCCCAAATACCATAAGACGCTCTGTAATCTAAACTGATCTCGCCTCGCGAGCATACTATCTGTGATTTATTTCCAACCAACAAGTACTGTGTTACTATCCTTGTACCAAACGAGGTACTGGGGTATTTTAAGCCTCTTATGGATCAAATATATACTATTTTGTCTTTGCAAGTGTGTACAAAGACTACTGGGGCAAAAAGTGACCTACTCAAATATGTGACACGAACGCTGGCCTATCTATATCGTTCAACCTCTGGATTTAGGTTAAACCGAAGCCTAGAGCTTCAATTAACGATAACGAATAGCCAACAGGTAGGTCATAGAACCCTAGCTCGCAGGATCTACCCCTGTGCTACGTAACTCGAGGTATTCTAGCCTAGTCGGTACTAGAATCACTAATCCTCGAAACAAACAGTAGCTCCCAGACCTTTGGGAAAGAGCATAGACATGCACTTGAATCGTTTGCTTTGCGGTTCTCGGGGATCCACGTCGACCTTTCGGTTGCAAAAATCCCTCGATTTATGGGTTTCTACGATCGAGTTTGGCAAAAGGGAGTGACCCCTCGGAAAACGTAGTACATTTATCACGTCACCCCTTTCTCGCGTACTGGTCCCTGTAATTTTGGCGCTCAATACGTGCAAGCTTGGGCACTTCGGCCACGTTTTGGATAAATATATTGCGTTATTGATTGCCCGTGACACACATGACGGGGCTTGCTCAGTTCCGAAGCACGTCTACCGAATTGTGGCATTTGAAAAACCGGCTAATGACTTAAGGTCGAGCGGGAAGGCTTACCGGACCGAACAATCAAACTCCATTCACCCCCCAACATCGGACTGACTTCTTAGTCAGTGCTGGTATTGAGATATAGTATCATGGAGGCCATGGAGATTATACACCACTGACGAGGGTATCTAGATATCTAAAGGGAAGATGCTCTAAAGACCGACCACAAACTTGATATGTACTAAATCACGTTATAAAGAGCGCATTTGGAAAGGCGTCCCTCACCCGCCCGATGTCTCGTTCTCAGCGGCCATCTCTAGGGTCCCGTCTCTCTGCTAGCGAATAACTCAGCGCAAAGCGTTAATCCTATTCTCCACAACTATTGCGTGCATTTTTTTACGTTCACCGAGAGTAAAGTTCACTACAGCCAACCCACGTGCTCCTTCAACTCGCACCCGAACTTGGAGTTGCGTTGCGCTTATCAAGCTTAGCTATAATGGTGGTCCGACGTATGAGCTCATTTTCGAGATATTCACGGAGCGTTTGGGTCTCTATTTAAAGAAGCGAATTAGGCTCCTCGAAATCTCACCACGCCTCGAGCTACAATGGTTATTGCCCTCAGTCCCACTCCAAACTTTCAGCGGCTGGAAGAGTCATTTGAGTATGCTGCCAGACACTACCCCGCTAGGACCGCCGTTCGCTACCTCGACGCTGGTCTATACAAAAGTATCTCGTACGGCCAACTTAACCTTTCCGTTCAGTGCCTCGCGAACATTTTTGCGTCTCAGCTTGGCTGCTCCACCCACGACACCACGCCGTTTGTAGGACTTTTCCTCGCTCGAAACTTGAACCAAGTCGTCGCTACTTTGGCAACTTTGGCTGCTGGGGCGGCATTTGTCCCAATTGCGCTCGATTCAAACGCTGTCAGGTTTGGCGCTATACTCTCCGAAGCTAAAATTGGAGTCATCATCACCGACTTCGATCAGCATGATTGTCTTCGTAGTTTACTCGAACGCGTGGGACGTCCCGACATTATGGTTTTGGACGCATCCAAACCCTACAAGATTAAATCGAACCTCGCACCCAATCATCTCCGGTTACGGGATACCTCGAGTCCAGCATATGTGTTATTCTCCTCGGGGACTACAGGTGCGAGCGAGGGTTTCACATGTACCGGGAGATGCTAACAAAAGTTGATCATGTAGGCACTCCAAAAGGAATCGTTATATCCCACCTAGCCGCGCTGACCTACTGTAGAGGGGCAAACGAAATATACAAGGCAACTTGTGAGGATGCATGGGTCCGTGGGGCGGCTTATACTTTCGACTCTTCGATTGATGAGTTGTTCTGTCCTGTGAGCACACTTTTTATCACCTCAATAGCCAGTCTGAGACACCAATGTTCATCAGCTCGTTGCTGAAGCGACCATCATAATTCAACCCAATGGCGCCCTGTCTAGTTTCAGCTCGTACTTAGGGTTTCTAAAGGCGTCAAGTTGTACTATATTAACTCTAACGACAGCACTCTGGCATCAGCTCACAAGTTATCTGGTACATGAAGGTTTCAATCTGCCGCCTTCCATCCGTATTTTGTCCATCGGAGGGGAGGCCGCTCTAGGGAAAGTCTTCAAGATGTGGCGCCAACGTTTCGGGGACTACCCTCAGCTCTTAAACGGTTACGGTCCAACTGAAGCTTCGGTAAGCAGTACTTAAGCAAGCGTAGTCCGGTACTCAATGCGTAGCTCCAGGTTTGTACAACCTACTGGGAAGCCCACGATAATATCGACGTACCTGTCTTACCTATTGGTCGACCGATAAGAGATTACCATTGTCACCTACTCGATCCCGTCACGCACTCCCCTGTTGGCATGGGACATGAAGGGATGTTATACGTTTCGGGGCCTGCACTGGCTATTGGCTACTTGAACGATCCGGCCCAGACTGAGTCTAAGTTTGTCCCTAACCCGTGGGCTGAATCTCCTACGCACTCAAGGATGTATTGTACTGGAGACCTAGCTCGGATGGATTCGGACGGGATTCTACATTTTTCCGGGAGAGCTGACCTACAAGTCAAGGTCCGCAGACTCACCTCTTGGCCCATACAAGCACTCATGATTGATATAGATACGTGGATTCCGCGTCGAGCTGGAGTCTGTCGAGGCTTGTCTCCTGTCTTTCCCTGGTGTCAAAGAGGTTGGTGTCGCGGTGCATAAAGATAGTCGGGCACAATCTCAATCTGTCCACGCGTATCTCGTTATGGGATCGAGTCAAACCGATATATATGCGGACGATATTGTTGCTCATTGCGCCCAAACTCTAGCGTCTTACGAGGTCCCAGCATGTTTTTACAACGTCACCGCTCTTCTTTATACTCGGAGCCGCAAACTTGATCGTAGGGCTCTACAAGGAATCGGAAGCCAAGAAAACCTCGTCCCCACTCGTAGCCAGTTTGTCAACGGAGGTGCGGGAAATATGAACTCCGAGCTGGCACGACTTTGGTCCGAATGTTTGGATGGAATCAATCTGGAGTTACTCTCCGCGCCCAGTCATTTCCTACACCTTGGCGGCCACTCGCTGACTTTGATTATGCTCGCCGCGAAGATTTTTTCCGTTATGGGGGTGGAAGTCTCATCTGTGGACCTGCTACAGAACCCAACTTTGGGACAGATGTCGAAATTCTTGGAGTCACGTGGCGAGGGCTTGATTTCCAACAACCGGCTCGATTCTGTGGATCATGCGGCGACTAACCACCACGATCTCGACGTAGGAACACATCCTCTGTCGTCGGCCCAGGCGCGCCTTTATGTTGCTCAGCAAAGCTCCCCCGAAAGCCCTGTGTTCAACGATGGACTGGCAATCAAGATCAGTGGGATATCTCGGACCAGAACTTGTATACTGCGCTCAAGGAGACGATCCATCGCCACTCTATACTTCGCGTTAAACTCTTTCAGGACGATACCGCACAAGTGCTGCAAGAAATTGTTCCTTTCGACGACGACTTCTTCGAGGCGGTGTTTTGCCATGAAAGGCTGGGTCACAAGGCAGCTGCAAGGCGCGCACACGAGATATTTGTTCGACCGTTCAGGCTATTTGAAGACCCTCTTGTCCGAATCGCGCTGCTGTCATCTGATGTAGAACATATCTTGGTGGTGTGCGCGCATCATATCATTTGGGATGGGTTTTCCGATCGGGTATGGCAATTGCGTTTATTTTCGAACATATACTAATTAACTGTTCAACCAATTAGGTTTTCTTGAACGAACTTGTCTCACTTTACCAAGGAAAAGGGCTCCCTCCGGCATCGAGCTATTTTGCACACTGCTATCGTTCGCAAGCCCAACCTGAACCAGATCGACTCTCCGCTCTGGTGTCCTATTTAGACTCCGTACCTCAAATTCTAGAGCTCCCTATCGACTGTGTCCGACCCGACTCTCAAACGTTTAGCCATGGCCGCAATGTTCATTTCAATGTCAACAGACATGCGGTGTCTCAACTAGTCAATCGTCTTGGGACGTCCCCATATGCTTGCTTGATGACAGCATTCGCAGCAGCGTTGCATCTGAATGCCGCAGGACAAGAGGGCTTCATGATCGGCGTCCCATTTGCGAACCGTCTGAACTCGAGTGAGGCCAATGCGATTGGATTTTGTACGTCGTATTGCTTTCAATTAGTCGCAAGACACTAACATTACTTAGTTATCAACATGCTCCCGCTCCGTGTTCGATTTGGAGCTGTATCTTCCCTCGATAATCTGCATGCCATTATCCGCGCAGACCTTCTCTTCTTGTCTGGATTGCAGGATGTCCTACTGGATTCTGTCGTGGATTCCCTTGGCTTCAACCGGTTGTCGTCTAGGGACTCGTTGCTTCAGGCAGTACTCAATTTCACCGATGCCCCTGAGGGCGAGCTCAGCGACCGAGCCAAGTTCGCGCGACACCCACTTAATAACGGCGCCGCGCACACGGATATGGTCTGCTTTGTTGAGCTCAGCAAGGACGGCTCACTTGCTGGGGAAATTG
Organism: Ceratobasidium sp. 428; assembly: GCA_019623705.1. Taxonomy (NCBI): domain Eukaryota; kingdom Fungi; phylum Basidiomycota; class Agaricomycetes; order Cantharellales; family Ceratobasidiaceae; genus Ceratobasidium; species Ceratobasidium sp. 428. Next base: position 17,028 of record WSTJ01000355.1, on the reverse strand, counting down.
AATATAACTCGGACATCTTTACGCATGAGTCCATGGATTCATTTGCTAGCGCGTTTACTCATATCCTAGATACGTGGAGCGCTCAACCGACTCAGTCAATCCGCGAGATTATTTTCCCTCAGTCTTCGGCTCATATTCCATTATTGCGCGAGCTTAGCCCCGAGGATCGCTCGTTTGGCGGGTTTCTGATTTCTTCTGCTACCCGCCACTGGGACCGCCAAGCCGTCTACGACGATAATACGGGAACAGTTACACATATCAGCAAATATTTTCGATGGCACGTCATATCCAGGACCAGCTTAGCTCTTTTCGCTGTGTCGACGGAGCAGTGGTCCTGCTCTTGGAACGAAACGTCGATACTGTAGCGGTCGAGATTGGTGTCTGCTTGTCAGGACTAGTTTTTGCTCCGTGCGATGTCACTCAACCTCGTTTTCGGACCGAGGAGATCATTGCGAACTGCAATCCGGTTTGTGTTCTTGCGCATCAAGCGGTCGCGAATAGACTTGGGATCTCGGAGGATGATTTTTCAGTTCCTCTTCTGCTGGTTGATGGGTTACAGAATAATCTCGCGTTGTTGAGTGATCCGAATGCACTCGTAGCTGAAAATGGCGGTGAAGCGGCATAGTAAGTGCACGGGCTTCGGATGATTCTAGCATTACACTAAAATCTTAAAGCATCATTCATACTAGCGGTAGCACTGAGAAACCAAAAGGGATTGTGATTGGGCAAGGCAGCCTGGTAAAGCTGGTTCAGGAAGTTACGAACTGGGCAGGAAGTAGCGTCGCTCTCAATTGCGTTACAACCAGTAACTTGGCATGGGACGGGGTATTCGCTCAGATATGGCCATCACTAGCCACAGGAGGCTGCGTCAAGCTTCCAAAGGTAAGCCTCTCATGCAATCGGCTAGTTATACTTGTTCTAATGCCTCATTAGCTACACGGCGAGAAGGATGGACAATACCTAAGCGGTCTTATGAGACAAGTTCCCGTTACCAACTCTTTGGCTGCAACACCTTCTGCGTATCAAATGTGGCTAGACCAGACCCAGGAGTGTCCAAACTCGCTCTTCCCTGACGGTATGCGCCACCTCATGGTTGGAGGGGAGCAGTTTACGCCGGAATTTGCGCTACGGTTACTCTCCGCGACAGGTGGCTCTCCCAACATACACATAATCAACATATATGGGCCCACCGAAGGCACGGTGTTTAGCAACTACGGTGTACTGAGGCACTCGGATCTCCGAAACTCACGCGGTGTCGACAGATTCCTGTTGAAACTCTTGTTCCTAGCGCTGCGATGACCATTGTAAGCTCTTCTGGGCACGAACTTCCACGAGGCTTTGTGGGGGAAATCGTCATCTGGGTAAGTCCTGAGTTTTTATGGCATTAGTCCCTCGCCGTAACACTTTCGACGAGTAGGGCCCTTGCTTGATGCTCGAATATCTAAACATGCCGGATTTGAATAAGCAGAAGGCGCTGATGAAAGATGGCGTCCGTGGTTGGCGAAGCGGAGATATGGATCGTCATCTTCCTTCGGGTGGATTTGAGATCTTCAGGAGGATGGATTCGATGCAAAAGGTCAAAGGCGGGTTTCGGGTTGATTTGGGCGAAATCGAAACGCATATACGCATGTATACGCCAGTAGTGGAGTGCTGCGTGTTAGTGCAAGCACCTGCCGAAAGTCTTCAACCATCTCCGAACCGTATCGTAGCATTTGTCAAACTCGAGGACGAGCCTGAGCTTCAGATGGTATGTACTCAAACTTGCGATTTACTTAGTTTGCTGACGTTTGAATCCCGAATTTACCCGCTATTAGACGACTAAGCCCCAAGGTCGGAAAGGAATTGAGACAGTCATGCCGGAAAGGATGTTGGCTGGGTTACATAGGCACCTTTCTCATCGGATTCCTGCATATGTAAGTCTTCTCATTTCTTTTCATAAGGTAATCTAAGCGTCTGCTTCAGATGGTCCCGACTACATCGTACGAGTGGCCGGTTTTTCGCTCTCTAACTCGAACAAAATTGACAGGTCCAAGCTACCCAAACCATCCTTGGCTCACCGATTTGTCGTTACATCAGACAAAGGCGCCGAATGGAGCGCTGAAGAAGAGTCTCGTCGAGAGACAACTGAATCAATCCTGGATATCTTCGCCACAGTCTTATCGGTTGGCAGGAAACTCACTCACAAGGATAGCTTCTACGAATGCGGCGGGCACTCTCTCCTGGCAACAAGGGTCACCAGTCTCATTCGGCGCAAGCTTGGGGTTCCGCTTCCCTTTACCGCCATCATCACGCATCCTACAGCTAGTAACCTCGCAGAGTTCGTCGAAACACTCAAACTTCAGTCTGCCCGTTCTCTCGAGCTACCGCCTCACATCATCCCGCTTCAGCCAGCTGGCTTCATCCGCAAACCGAAGGCGGTTCTATTCGCGTTCCACTTCATCGGCGGCGACCTAAATATGCTCCCACGTGTGGTCAACTAACTCGACAATGTTGAGCTTGGGATTGTCACTTACGGCATCGCCCCTGAACCAGACTACAAGCTGAACTCACTGGAGAAGATGAGCAAGGCATATGCCGAGTCCATCGCTCAGGTTGCAGGGTCAACGCCATGCATCCTGGTCGGATGGTGCTTCGGAGCGATGATCGCCTGCAAAGCTTCGTTATATCTCCCTGAGGCAACTACCCACCTAATCATTTTCGACACAATTCACATTTCGATGATTGGGAACTTTCATATGGACGAAGCAGACTTCGCCAAAGCCTTCGGCGAGTACTTATGCAAGGTGTGGTTCGGGCCCGGCCTACAGTCCGCCGAGTTATCGGGAGAAAAAGCGGTGGTTATCCAGGCTGTACTTGACGCCAAAATCGATTGGCATGATATCCCTTCATTGGTTGCGCTTGCGCGACGGCATGTCATCTTACCGCCTTGGCTGACGGATGCCGACTTGGCGCTGCGGATCCGCCCGCTGGCTGATAGCCACGATTTGATGATTGGGGTCTACCAGGGTGGGTGCTGCACGCCGGACGAAGCCGCTGCAATTGAAGAAAAGGTGATTGTGAACCTACAAGCGACTGACGGGCTTAATGTCACTTTTGATACTGCACCGGGATTGGGTTGGGCTCGGTACGAAATCATCGATACGGATCACGATACAATTGGCTACCTTCCGATTGCTTCTACTAGAATGTTGTCCGCTTTGAAGAAGCTCCTGGGTCAATGAGCGGTCCGTTGGGGTCGTACATGTATCTTTCCTAAAAATACTTAATGATAAACGGTGCATATAAGTTACATGCTAAGTAATGACATCTATGTGACCCTGAGCGCGGCCTGTGAGCTTAGTTTCGCTTACTGGTCTGTCAAGTACATGACTGAACAATTAACCATCACTCGTATTCACATATTGCAACACCGTATATGTATGTAATGGGAAAACAACACTGTTCTTTTATAGCTCTTTTGTTGCTGTCCAAGAGTTTGACTGCTCGTCTAGCTATTAGGACCGCTACAAATGCTCGCAATATTCCTTGGTTGGCGTGTTAAAACAAACTCTTAAAAGGTTACAACCGTATATATACAGTGGCCCCATGGAGGTGGCTCATCAAGCAACCTAAAAATCGCTCAATACACATGTTAGTTAAATATTCCCCCAAGTATAGCTACGAAGGGCGGAGTGATATTCGGGTCGATGTGTGCATATTACAATATAGCCTGTACGGCTCAATTTTGCAGATGTTTGGTCATTCGTTCGGGCTCATTCACAGAGCCGCGCACGTGACCCTCGGCGCTATCTTCCCGCTCTCCACCACAAACTATAGCCAGGCCCCCCAGCCGATACTCCTATATCAATCAGTATGCTGAAAGTAAGCACTCGCTCATACGGGAATAAGAGATCTCGCCGGCTAATTTCCTACGATCTATTATTCAGCCGTACAGCGGCGTTCTCACCTCAGCCTCGCCGAGCGTATTTTCCTCGTCAGAGGGCACACAACCAACCATCACGTCCGCTCTAACTCACTGGAAGTCTGCCCGTAGTCTTCTGTCTCGCACGATACAAACCTATCTCGCTGCTTGCACCGGCTTGCGTGCCTCTTATGCCACACATGGACGTCAATTGGTTGAGCAATCTTTGGTCCAAGAGGCGCTTATTACCATCGACTCTGAACTCGAATCGCTAGCGTCTGAGGAAGAAATGCTGTGCGGCATGCGCACTTCGCTTGCGGCCATGAGGAACACCTCGGCGAAGTTTGCTCGCATCAACACATTCCCACCTGAGGTCCTGGTTAAAATATTCAGAACGCTGGGAATAAGCTGCGTGCGTGATAGTCATCCTGAGCTGGCTGGTTTTGCCGGTGTCTGCGTCTATTGGAGAGAGATTGCACTGAGCATGGCAGATCTCTGGGCTCACGTCGACGTTGGGCCAGACGTTCCTCAAACTGTAACCCGATATCTACTTTCTCTGTCAAAAAACAACCCGATCCACATACACGCAGTTGAGCCAGTACTAGAAGGTGATGAAGACGACCCTAACGAGTATGTGTGCAACCGTGCGGCTAAGACTATAGTTATGATGCTTAGTCCTCATCTACCCCGTGTCTGCACCCTCGAAATAAAATCTAACAGCAATGATGGGAGATTTGTCTCTTCCCTACTTGATATATGGTTCAAATGTAGCGGTAGTCTTGGGTCTCTGAGAGCTCTGCTCATAGACCGACCAGAAGTCCGCGACCCGATTCTACTTCCAAGAAATCTGGAAGGGGTAGTATCAGCCCTCAATAGCCTTCGCCTGGCTGAAGTTATGTTCAATTGGGAGAGCAACGCATACCATGGTCTGGTTGATCTCCAAATGGATTTCGCATACTCCGGTATTAGCATATCTATGCTGCAGCTTGCTAGTATCCTGTCCGCAAGCCCAGCTCTCGTTACTCTGAAGCTGGGGTGGATGTGGGTTGAAAACATGGAGGGCCAGATTGCGTCTTCTCCCATCGTGATGGGATGCCTAGAAGTTGTGAATCTAGTCAACATGGGGCGAGACGATGCAATCGCACTGTTATCTTTGATCACCATGCCTGTTCATGCCGAGCTTAGTATGAGACTTTGGACCGAGGACAGAACAGATGAACGACTCCTTGATTTCTTTGCCCGCTCTAACATTACTACCTTCTATTGTGACGGAAATTACATTTCACATAGCTGGAAGCACGAATTTTGGTCTAGCCTTCGCTTTCACACTATGATACTGTACGGAGTCAATCTAGGTACCGCATCCTTTGTTCAGCCAGGAGCGCGACCTACTTCGCTAAACCTATCGCCGCTTCCTTCTTCCGTCACTCTTCTGGGCTGTATGGTCACTTTTGAGTCTCTAAACTGCCTAGTTATTGAGTCTGCTACCCGAGACTTACGGCTTGAACAGTGTACCGTGTCCATTGCCTCAGACCAGGAAATGGCGGCCATTCGAGAATCGTTGTTAGAGCTGTACCCAGATCTCCGCTGCTCTATATCGGACACTGATTCGACCCAACGGTTGAGATGCCGTGCGTTACTATTTGGGCGTTGAGGGCTATATTTTGTTGTCAGTCATCACATCCTCAATCTATGTTTCTTTCCTCATACGATTGTTTCTATGCTAACAAGCTACACATGTATCGAGGCGAGATTGGAAATGTCTTTTTTAAGAGTTTAAGTTGTTGGTCATCCGAGCTTCCATCAAGTCGAACCCACTCGCTGCTTTCCTCGTCGATAACTTTTATGCGTACGGTACTACACGCTAAATAGCTATTGAATCAAGGGTTACGAACGTTCTCGTTTGAGACATTCTTCGGATTGCGTAAAACAAGTAATCGTTAGAGTACAAGGTCAATTAATCAAGTAGGTAGGGCCTCGATGGGCTAGTTACCATCATGAGCTCGAGTCGCGGTGCGCACTTATCGACAAGGACAAACACTATCCGAAGCCAGAGTCTGAGTGTTATACACTTACGCGTTACAAGGAACACTCACTATGTGCCCGGGAATATTTTAGCGCGAATGTAGAATAAGTTCAATCAAACCAAAACCACTAATTTCCGGCTATTTACTGGAATAAATTCACCTTATTTCAGACTAGTATCTACGTAGCACTGTTATCCAAATTTCTCCCTTGGCGCACGGCCCTTGACATTTATATCTCGCCCAATATGATGCCAGGTACGCACACTAGATGGTTACGAGTGTGAGCTATTATCGAGCTAAATCATAAGGACACGCGCCAGCCTTCCGTGAGTCGTAGAGCGAGGGCCAGTTTATATATGCACAAGAAAATACTCATATCCAAGCTCTTATGTCGTGGATGTGGGTCACACTGTAAACATTTCTCAGAGCACTTTTGTGCCACAGTCCTACAACCATAAATTAGGCCCCATCGAGCAAACGAAAGCGCCGCGATAGGGTTAGTCAAATGAAAGAAAAGCAAAAACCCAAAACCGAGACAAAATAAAGCGAAAGAGAAAGGGGTTTGCAGGGAACCAGGTAAGGCGGAGACGGACAGACCGCGATCCAGGCGCCGTTCATCCATGAACGCCTCCCGCTCAGCCACTCAAGCGGCGACAGCGCGGCTAAACACAGAAATTAGCGTCCAAAAAATGTTATCCGACAGATTCAGAAATACATACCCATAGTAAACCGGAGTAAAATCGCGCTTAGGGGGAGGAGGGTTGATGATATTGTTCTGGTAGACGCCCTGGAATCAAACATCAATACGTCAGAAAAGGATTATCAAACCGATTGATTGCCACTCACGGCGGCATTGCACATTGAGACCCCGGTGTTGTAAGCAGTCCTCCAATCACTGGTACTACATCTACAGATAGATAACGAATCAACCGAATAGAAAATCGTATATGCCGCAAGACTCACGAGGTACGGAAGCAATTGTTGACCTGGTTGCAGAAAGTAGAGTTTTGGCACATGCAGGCGTTATCAGTTGAGCTACAGCCCGAAGCGGTATACTGGGTGGTGCATGCTGGAGAGTTCAGTCAGGACATGAACATCTCCAGGAACAAGCGTTCGGGAGATTGCTTACGCTGAGCACACGCAGGGAAATCACCAGCGCGAACAACGGAGGCAAGGAACACGAACAAGAGAACGACAAAGGACAAGCGATGAAACATGATGGCAAAAGGGGTATTTGGTTGGTTGCAGAGGGCGGGATACTACTGAGGGAACGAGTGGAAGGTTCCCTCTGGGTATAAAAACCCCCGAGTCCAACGAACTAGAACCGAATGGCCTCGCAAAAACCACTAGGTCGACAGAGACCCCCGTAACATTCTTTTTCGATCGACACCCAGAAGCACTACCAATCAATGATATCAGGGACTCGACACGATAGGAGATGGCACTTGTCAAGCGACAAGTACTCGAATGCGAACATACCTAGGATTGGATTGGTGCGCAATCATTACTTGTCCTTGTTAACATCAAACTCATGTCACCACTTATGAAAGATGCACACATACTCGTAACCAGAATTGCAGGACTTGGTCAAATGCGGTTCATGTTCGACTTTGTTGGTATCGTTTGCCTTGGTACGTCGCGCATGACGCCGTCTTCTAGCCTGTCGAACCCTCCTCGATCGGCACAAACTCGAACCATTCGACGTACTCCGAGCTCGGTCTCCGACACATCCCCCGCCGCCATATCAAGTACAATAACAGCGCCTGATGTGTTCATCAATGGGGAAGCCGCTATCGTTAAATTGGGGTAACTAGTCCAGCCACAGCCGACTTGCCAGGTCCCCAAATTACAGCATATGTTTGAAGTATCTTGTTTAGGAGAGCAAAGACTTACGAAATTACGATAACTCCGCCGTCTATAACCGAGTATCATGCCGATATGCCGATCACCCTGGTTCGTGCTGTTCGCAATCTTACCCTGTTTTGACCCTTGAAATAATTATCTGCCCCAGCGTGCAGTGCGTATCCAATCGTCTCGCTATGATCGATATCAGCCCGGAGTATATGACAGACTACGCTCCTGGCAAGTCCAGGTCGACTTAAGCACCCCGAAACCATCTTCATGGTTCCACTTTCGTAGGAGGTCCAACCGATTTTAGATACCAGTAGAAAGAGACACAGTAATAGGTGAATGGGCATCACGGAGGCAATGTGGGTGAAACAGAATATTGCTATCTTGCTAAGATAGCTCAGGGAGGTTGTGAATTCGAGCTCAAGTAACCAGGACAGACATAAAGAGTGGACAATGGCGCGAACTTAGCTAGACAACCTAGTACATCGTAGTAGTTCGCCGAATATTGCTTGATAACATTTTGGTAAGACTTGTAGTAGCCTTTAAAATGGCTAGAGTACACAAATAGAAAAACTGGGTAGAGCCAGTGGTTGCCATGACCTGTGTTATCCTTGGTTTGGGGCGGTGGCGTCCAAGCACGAGAACCGACCGGCGAACAGCACTTTGTTTACATGACGTCATTACGATGGATCTGTATATCTCCAATGCACACCAGGCTGTCGTAATTAATAACTCGCGTCTTGAAACGTTCCCATATGCTTACTTGACAAGGGCGTTCGTAGTAGCGCCTGTATTTTAATGTCGCGGGGTAGGAGGATTTCATGATCGGCGTGTCGTTTAATGCCAACCATTTGAACTTGGACAGGCTAGTGGCTGGTTTACTAGGCCAAGTATGTACGTGACCGAGCGCAAACACCAACGGATGTATGCATCATCCATTGGACCTTAAACCAGCTCGCTCGCAGCCAATACAATATGCAACCTTAGGTGTCTCTCTTCATTCTTTCTTCGCTTTCTCGTTCTATTTCTAGTTCGCATTTCACTCCATGCATTTATTCGATACAGTCCGTACTGCGCTTGGCGTCCTCGTTCACGGTTACTGGTTTTCCGGTACCACCACGCAGCAATCTTCCGTAAGAACTACTTGCGACCTACTCGTAATAACTCGGAGGCAGGCGACTTGTTCTTGAGAGGTAGCTCATGCCCTGGCTTGGGTGATGATGATGAAGAAGTATGTTATTTATAAACCGCAGCAGACCCGACGGGAGTCAAGGCGCGGCCATAGCCAAAGACAAAGAACAGTCGGGAAAAACGGGAGTGAAAGTGAGGCAGAGATCTACTGTACGCCGACCCACGTGAGTGAGTGATTATGTAAAGATGTGTCACATGTCAAGCGACGGTACGACCTGCCAAAACTAAACCATCACCAACCATTCAAACCTCTACCACCCAAAGTGGGCCGCTTTTGATTTCCAGCACTATCCAACTTATCTCAGGCTTGAAATTACATATGAGTAAACAAGTCCCACCTGAAACTATACAGACTATACTGTCTCATAGCCGACCGTGGAAATTGCCAACTCTGTCTTTAGTCTGCCAACTCTGGCAAAGTCTCGCTTTTCCCTTCTTATACCGCACTATCTTTCTCGACAGGTACTGGTACGCTACGCTGCTTGTGGATAGGATAAACGCCGAGGCGGAGGATGCTCCTCTTCGGATCACGCATTGTGCGCGCAACTTGGTCATCGACCTCGAGGCACCTGAGAGCCTCTTTGATAAATCTGAAGGCTCTCAGCTGCAACTTAACCTGAGAAGATTTAGTCTAGCCGTAACCAAGCTTTTGAACATTGAGAAACTAACATTTGGCCCGACCTGGTTAAGCGCGGACCTTGAGGTCCTGATGCCAACATTGAACCTTCCGAAGCTAAAGTGCGTGAACTTTAAGGTTCACCCACCGAGTAGAGGCTGTGTGCGTTATCCATCTGCTTAACTTAGTATAGTATCTAAACCCCTCAGCTTTTAGAAAAATATTGGGCGTGTAAGTTTGCCTCCATTCTGACATTATGGCTTGCTGTAGACCTCGTTTCCAGATCTTTGGTTTCAAGAATTTACGACATATATCAGTCGAAATAAGCGAACCTGTGCCCGGCATAGGTAAACTCTTCTTGTGAATCTTAATTTAGCATACTGACAACTGGATTGGAGAGCCGTCGGAGTCTGCCATTATTCTTCTGGCGGCAATGATACGTGCTTCCCCTGAACTTGAATCGCTCAGCTTGTATTTTCCCGTAACCGGATTGGAACAGGACTTGGTCGAAAGATCACACGTGGAAGACTTGTTCTCGCAACTATCGAAGGTCGTTTTCCCTCGTTTACGTGCGCTGAAAGTTGTTTCACGATTCATGTCTCCTACGTCTCCCACTTTGCAACAATTCTTGGGGAGCCACCCCGAACTAAGTACCCTAGCTTTTGACTCAATGTATGAAAGCATATCTCGCGCCATTAGCGTAGATGAAATCGCTGCTATAGCACCAGCTGTGCAACACTTCGAAGGGCCAGCGTATCAGATGACACCACTACTAGAATCCAACATTTCTGCTCAAATAAAAAGCCTAACGATATATGGAAACTTATTTCGGGATAACGAGTTCGGCCCGATGATGCAAGACTTCTCTCGTACGCATCTGCCGAAACTGTCGTCCCTCCGTACTCTTCGAGTCAAGACGAAGATTAGCCTTAAGCAGCTTACACACATCCTAGGGGCTGCGCCTGAACTCGAGGAACTGGAGTTCTCCGGACATATCAAAAGAATGTACAATGCATCGGAATACTCGGTAAGTTTGATTGCTTTCGATTAATAGATAACCTTGGGCTCATGAAGTGCGAATGATCATCGATCAGCAAAATCTCCTGCAAACGTTAGGCCTCACCCCGTGTCTTCGCGTATTAACTGTGGTGAAATCTGATGACGAGATACCGAAAGTATACGATCCCAGATACATGCTGCACTTCCTTGATCGTGTGACTACTATTTGTCCTCAGCTTGATACTATCCACCACATGGAGCACGAAAGATGGGTAGGAACTTGGCGCCTAAAGGACCTTGGAAACAATCCAGAAGTTAGGACTTATACCTATAGGGAGGCGGACCGCAGCTTATTTCCTTCACTCGCACTGGGGTTCGTTAAACGCCAATGTATGCCTGGGCCATGGTCTCGACTTCATGGTATTGCTTGATGAGTTCATAGACCGCTATTTATGCGGATTTTCTATAAGCAACTGTAATTTAAGGTCTCAACTACCATTCACTAAACAAAATATAGTCTATCTTTCGTCACGCATTCACCCTCATTCTAGTCACCCAACACGCATGACCATAGATTCGTATTTTAGAATATATTTACCACTCTTTGTACGAGAAACAGAACCGAACTGGGAGGCGCACATGAGTATAGGAGCGTGAACCATACGGTGACGTAGACGGAAGAGACAAGTGGAAGCAGGTGTCAAAATGAGGGTGGGGATCCACCGGGCCGGTTCCCGAGCCTAGTTGCACGTGACCATTGACTCATATCAGGCAGGTTTTCGAGCTGATACTTCAGTATCAAATATTATGCTAGGGGTAAGAACTCACTAATATAAAATCATTGAACGATTCTGACTGGTCAGTTCCACACGATCCATTTTTCAGTCACACAACGGCCTCCTTACCTCGAGCTCATCGAGCACATTTTCCTCACCAGAGGACACGCAACCAATCGTTACGTCCGCTCTATCTCAATGGAAGTCTTCGCGTAGTCTTTTGTCTAGCACGATACGGGCTTATCTCGCCGCCTGTGTCACTTTGCGCACCTCTTATGTTACACACGGGCGTCAGTCTGTCGAGCAATCTATGGTCCAAGAGACGCTTGTTGCCATCGACTCTGAACTCGAATCACTAGCGTCTGAGGAAGAAATGCTGTGCGACATGCGCATCTCGCTTGCGGCCATAAGGAATAATTCAGCAACGTTTGCTCGTATCAACATACTCCCACCCGAGGTCCTAGTTAAGATATTTAGACTATTAAAAGTCGGCTGCGCGTACGACAACGACCTAGAACTGACTGGTTTTGCTGGTGTTTGCACCTATTGGCGAGGGATTACATTGGGTACTGCAGACTTGTGGACTCACATCGATGTTGGGCCGGGGGTTCCACAAACGATAACCCAGTATCTACTTTCTCTATCGACAAGCAACCCGATACACATCCATACAACTGAGCCACCATCAGAGGAGGGAAACGAAGATGACCCTTGCGAACATACGTGCACTCATGAGGCTGAGGCTATAAGTACGACGCTCGGTCCCCATCTTCTCCGGGTCTGTACCCTTGAGATAATATCCAGCAGCGTGTGTGGTAAATTTGTCTCCTCCGTACTCGATCTATGGTTTAGTCGTGGTAGTTTCGGCCGTCTGAAATCTCTGCTAGTAGACCGACCCGAAGTCCGCGATCCGATGTGGATTCCGTCAAGCTGGGAAGGGATACTAGCCCTCAATAGCCTTCGCTTAGCTGACGCTATGTTCGACTGGACGAGCAACGCATATGTTGGTTTAGTTGATCTTCAACTTGATTTCTGGTACCACGGCACTTTCATATCTATGCCGCAGCTTGCCAATATCCTGTCCGCAAGTCCAGCTCTAGCCACTCTGAATTTGGGATACATAACAATCAATCAGGTAGAGAGCTGGTTCCAGTTATCCCCCATTGTGATGGGATGCCTGAAGGTTTTGAATCTAGCCAAGATGCATCCGGACGATACAATTTTGCTGCTGTCTTTAATCACCGTCCCTCTTCGTGCTGAGCTTAGTATTAAACACTGGGCTGGAACCATAATAGATAACCGACTCCTTGAGTTCTTTGCTCGCTCCAAAATCACTACATTCTACTGTCATGGTGGTTACATTGCAGAAAGCTGGAAGCACCTCTTCTGGTCTAGCCTTCGCTTTCACACTATGATCTTGAGCGGATTTCCTCTGGAGACCACATCATTCGTTCAGCCAACGGCGGTATCCCCTTCACCGGTGCTACCGCCACCTTCTTGCGTCACTCTTTTGGGCTGTATAGTCACGTTTGAATCTTTAAAGTGCCTGATTATTGGGTCTGGTACCCGACACTTACAGCTTGAGCAATGCGCTACACCTACTACCCTAGATTTATGTCAGAAAATAACGACCATTCGAGAATCGTTGTTAGAGCTATACCCAGACCTGTGCTGCTCTATATCAGACATAGATTCAACTGAGGACTTGAGTTGTCGTACGCTACTATTTGACCGTCCCCTATGGTAATTGGGATACATAAATAAGGTCCCAATGTATAGGACGTCAACTGTTGCATTTTCCTGTCAATTATCTCGCCCTCGATGCATATTTCTCCCCTCATTCGCTCGTTTTTGGACAAGATACGTATATAGTGAGGCAAAACTGGTGATGTTCCGTTTTCGACCCTCTCACGTTTATCAATCACCTGAACGTCCATGGGGCCTGGTGTATTTACTCCCTGCTTTCCTCATCGCTATCTTCAATGCGCAGGGTGTTATGCGCTAGCTGTTTCCCCAAATCAAGACTTATTCTCAACATTTTCCCCTCAATGTGTCTAGGTCCTTTCAAATCAGCTATCGCTCTAAGCAGCTATATGTTAGTGGCTAATTGGTTCTCAGGCTCGAGCAGCCTTTGCAGCTGCAGTTTATACTCGAGGGCGTTTGAGTCGGTCGCGGAAGTGGTCCGGACTCGATGGAGCAGATACGAGGAGACTCGTCAGCAAAACAACAAATCTTATTATATCAGCTATAGAACCTGTTCCACAACTGAACGGCGAGCTAAAGGGAGTCATAAGAGATGATAGAATTTGTTCATTCCGGGGATAATTCCGCTATGAAGCAGTAAATGGGAGCAACGCCCCCATGCGATGTAGATGTTATAAGAGAGGGACGTTGCAAGTTGATCTACGAGCAAAACCTCTAGTTGCTCACATATATGATTACTGCCGTGTTTCTTTACGTTCTAAACCCACCGGCTAGCACCTGCTAGAGGAGCCGGGCAGTATGGCTGATGTTTGAAACAGTCTCGAGATCGTAATCAAATATTCCAAAAAAAAAGATTCATTACTGACACAAACCCCGCAAGGCGGCTACTAGTAAATGGTACGCACCGCAAAGCTATCCAGGGCAGGTAACTTACTATGTAACTCAAAGTGAGGGTTACATGCGTTCTACGCGAGGTAATCAAACATTCCCATAGATCTGAATTTTTAATGATTACCCAATTGTCCGTACAGCATGTTTCGCTTCTTTCCCTGAAGCTACACAACGAGCATACAAACTACTCATCGAGAGAACAAAGAATGATCTAGAAGTGTAGCCAAGAAATGATAGTTTACTAAAAAGGGACTGTCGCTCCATTTCTGTGCGGAAGTTCAGTGGAGTATCTTCACATGCGCTCCGAGCTCTCGTATGCAAGCAGAAGCGGATTTGGTGCTACCTAACGAGGACAGTAGTGGTCGTTAGGCTCAGAGCCTCCCACACAAGGGAAGTCTAATTAGCGCCGTGTGTACGTAAGCCTGTCCAACTGACGGCATGGCTGTCCTCCAGGCCTCGGTTCCCAACCACCCCGACCCGACAGCTTCACCGCAATACACTCTTCTTCTCTACGAATAAAGCTTGCGGCAAACTCACTAGACTGCCTCCCTCACCTTGATAAGCCCTCACTTGAAATCATTTTCACTTCGTTCGCCTCTGTTGTTGGTCTTCTTGCTCGGTTCCCTTAGGATATCCTCAGGACCCAATTACACTCGATCTTTCGCTTCAAGTCTCTCATTAAGTTCTTCCATAGGCTCATCTCAAGTGATGTTGAGGCAGCTCCAGCGCCTAGTGAGTTATTTTCCCTCTCGTTACCTCAAGCGCCACCTTAATTACCCTCTCGGTCTAGTTCTTAAAGCGCAGAAAGACCATCCCGACAGACCCCATCGTTAAGCTTCCCATTGAAATACTACTCTACATCTTCCAGATATGCTCTCTATCCGACATCATCTCTCTCATCCGTGTCAATCGTTATTTTTACGAATCGCTCCACCCGCTCCTATTCGAGACCATCAACTTTCACTCTGAAAAATCATGCAAGAGATCGCTTGCAGCATGTCAACTTATAATCAAGAAGCCGTCGCTGGGTAGAGCGGTGCTACGATTTGACCCCGCTGGAAGCCACTTTAAACGCCAAACGGAGCGTGTCCACCAGATATCAAGGATTCAAGCCGACGCAATCGCACTCATGCCGAACCTAACGGACCTGAATATCTGGGGGAGGTCCATATTACCACTTCATCTAGCTCGGATCGCACGCAAACCCACCGCACCACGTCTTCGTCGCTTAACACTCATGCAAGTCATTCCTGAGGAATGGATGCACATTATCCCACAACTCGTTCGCGCACACCCGATGCTTACGGAATTGCGACTGTGGCCTACGTTGAGGGCGGATCAGTTTTCGGAGTCTGCACCTGGATTTACCCTAAATAGGAGTGACGCGCCAAGGCTAAGGAGTTTTACTGGGTCCCTGCCCGTCCTGGGAAATCTTCTTCAGGACAAGGAGACAGCTGATCACGAGCAAATTACACATGCAACCATTGCGTCACCTATACTGCTACACGAACACTTCGAGGCGTTGGATGTTCTGAGGGCGAAAGGAGCGTCATTGCGATCATTCCAGTGCCATGTAGTTGTTGCGAATTGGCATGCGATGGAAGTGATCGCCAAGGCCCTACCGCAGTTGGAAGTTTTAAAGCTGCATGTGTTGGCGAATTTTAAGAGGGATAGGTTTATGAGTTTTATCAATCAGGTATGGTCATCCCCCTCTCACGCTTGTTTCTTTAATTAACCGAACCCTTAGGTGGAAGGTCTGGAACATTTTACCAAGCTGCGCGAACTTCACCTCAACTCTCGTGACGTGACAGTCTTGCATCGTACCGCCTTCCGGAAGAAAGGCGCAGAATTCGAAACAGTCCATCGTCTGGGTAAACAGTGCCCCACTCTCCAAGTAATCACCATGCCGCCCTACCGCCGATGGGTCCGAAACGAGGAAGATGACACCTGGAGCGTCCTGTCCGGCCGGGAGTTGCATGATCATATTAATTTCGTAAAAGCTCAGCTTGGGCGGCCGAATGATGGGCAACTGGGTCGAAGTCAAGCTCGATTAGATCGATCAGAGGACGCTTCGGGTACTGCCCGTAATGTGTAGTTAGCGCAGTGTTTGTTTTTTATATCTCTTATTGCTCTCAGTGACCCAAGTCATTCACACTCATTTTTGTTGTATCTTTCATGCGTTTATACCTGTTTTCTGTATTGCCTTTTCCATTCACATGTGCTGAATACACCGGATAATCTTCACGCTTCATAGATCAAGCGACACACCAGAACCGTTGACATCGGCGAAATGGGAATGATAGGTGCCACTGCACGATGCACATGTGTCACACACAAGCGCTTGACCAAATTTGGACTTTATCCAAGACAAAGTCCTATTTCACATACAGCCGTTCTACGGGCACATCCGAAGGGGTCAAGTTCGATCAAGCTGTTACCTAAAGATGGGGCATGATAGTGGCATGATGTTCTTTCGGGCATGTGCGGGGTGAGCGGGGATGACGGGCCGCAGGTGACTGCCTGGTGGCTTGGCGGAATCGTTCGGAATGTCGAGTCGTAATTAATTCAAACAATTGTCGAGGAAAAATAAAATACGTCGATCACTGCTTCGGTCTGTACTCTACTTGACACATGCCTTTCGGAGCCGCGTATTTGACTGTGGGATGGGGAGGCACATGGTTCACCCAAAGCGCAGTTTGTGGCTACAAGGAGAAGAGGAATATGTCATGGTTTTAACGCTTCAGCTGGGCATAGAAGCCAATCATCAAGCAAATGCAGAATACGGACTGACTAGAAGATGCTGTTGTCTCGCCTCCAAGCAGTTCTGAAGGTCACAGCTTGGGTGCTAATGGCTAGATTAAACAAAAGACAAATGCTAGCTGGTATACTCTATTTTTACCACTTGACAGACACGTAAAGTCATATTTAGCTCCACATCGATCGCAGGCTGTAAAACACCATAGTGTTTCGCCTATACTATCGAGGCAAGCAAGAGCATAGCAATACGAATACCGGCGTTTATAGCTAAACTCCTGCAAACTTCCGGTCTGTCCTGCAGGGACGAATTTGATC
>WSTJ01000354.1:0-27718 GCA_019623705.1 Ceratobasidium sp. 428 | reverse complement strand
TCCACTGTTTCTATATGGTTGGGGATATAGAAGATGGCACCCGAGGAGGTGTGATCTTCGTATTGACGACCAACGCCTGGCAGGTCAACCACAGTCTTGATCCCGAGTTCGGAGAGTCGTTGTGCGCAGCCGACGCCACTGCGCTGAAGCACGAGCGGGGATCCTATGGCTCCGGATGAGACTACCACGAGTTTGCGAGCAGTGATCGTGCGGACTGTTTCGTCCGCATCTGGGACTTGGGCTTTATTGGCCACGACCTCGACCCCGATCGCCTTGGTACCTTCGAACACTACTCGAACCGCCTTTGTCTTGGTCAGAATGTGTAGTGACTTGTTGTTAGCCTGTGGGTGGATGTAACGATGTGCGGCATCTTGTCTATAGTTGGTCTTCACGGGACATTTAGCTCTTGAGTTTGTGTAAAGTGAAATAATCGACTTACAATCGGGTCGATATACTTCGGCAGGCGCTATTGCCAAGATTAGCTATGCTACTTCGAGACTAGAGCCGTCAACGTACCTGGCATCCATATCCTGTTTTGGTATCCATCATGTCCTCTACCAGTGGTACCCCCTTGCGGACATGAGCATCCAAGAACTCTTGGGCAATTGGCGCGCAGTAGTTCGAGTAAGATACCTTGAAGCTATGACTTAAATTTACATCCTCAGTGAACCTAGCCGCACGTACATTTACAGGACCGTTATATCCATGCGTGTCACGCCCAGGAGCAACATGATAGGTTTCGAGCTATCAGGGTAAGTCAGAATGTGGCGAGAGGACGAGAAAATATTTAGACGAACCTTTTTCAGCAGAGGGATGAGATCTTTGGATCCCCAGCCGGGAGTGTTCCAGTCGTCAAAGTCCCTAACGATATTCTCAGCCTACTCCTTGCTCATATGCGACTAGACAGAGTACGTACGAAGCGGATGCACGAGCATACCTAGAATTTAGGTATGAGAACTCACATTCAGCTTTAACTGACTTGATGAAGACTTACATCATGAAATTAATACTTTTCAGCTTGATTAGCCGGGTATATGATTACACTGCCGTTCTCAACTTACCTTGACCCTCCCCCTAGTACGCCGCCCGAAGCAACGACTGGCGCGCGATCATTAAGACCGCTGCCCTTATTTCCCTGCCAGAACAACCTAGACCGGGCAGGGTTAGTCAATACGCTAAGCGCCGAGGTAACTCAAGTACGCACGCGGTCTTACTATCAGGAGCAAGATGGGTCATAAACAGTCCGGGGGTGACAACTGTCGGTTCACCCAGGTTGTTGGGACCTTGTTCGATCAGGAGAATCTCGAGCCCAGGGTTTGCAGCAGCAAGTCGCCCCGCCGCAACACAAGCTGAAAAGTAAAGATGTTCGTAACGCGGACAGGGAGTTACGGTCATTCCGACGGAGACCTACCAGCCGCTCCACCTAAAATATCCTTAGTATCTAGTCAATGTGTAGATATAAACCAGCTCACCTCCGACAAATATAATGTCAACTTCGCCAGTTTGTTCGACCATGGTGTATTTGTTCTTAGACTGAGCAAACTGAAGATGTAGGCTGTACCTTGCGTTGTTTTATGCTGCCGACTGTCTCGAACTCAGGCATACAGGGCAAGATTAAGATCGGACATTCAAAGCCCGAGCGCACAGACTCCAATACCAAGTCGGGCAAGCTGACATAGTCCAGAAGCATTCACACGCGCGTTTTGTCCTTGGCAAGGCTGTTGTATCAACGATGGCCGGGTATTGCGGAGAGCAAGGCATATATTCATGACCGGCGCACTGCACATGGAAGATGACTGCGACTTTCGCAACTGGCTTCGTGATGAACACGGGAAAAAACCACGGTTGCAATAGTCTGCACATGGTTTGCGGCGGTTGGATGAGAAGCAAATCAGCGTCACATGACCCAGAACCTATCGAGTCCAAATCCGAACATACAGTGACTCCACAGCTGTAAATACGAGCCACAGCGATGTCACCTTGCTCCAAGCCCCCCCCCATAATGACTCCATGTTTCACCCGCCTTGTGTTGCTGTGTTTGTTCCCGCCACCAGGCACACAGTCTGTGGGCGTTAAGCTCTGGCCCAACAATTTGGCGAGCCAAGTTATTGTTAGTCATAAAACAAACTCGCCCGGCATGACCGAGACGTGCTGGCCGCTGAGTTGCCGGACAGGCCACTCCCCCTTGTGCACGCCTGTCATATAGCTCTGAAAATAGGCTTTTGGTAATTTCAGTAGGGCGCTTTTACAATGCTTACAAGTGGATCTTATCTCTATCGAGCGACTGTTTCTCCTCTGCTGCCGGTCACTTTGTGTTATGTTACCCAAGATACGACCCATTCCGCTGCTTAGGACCTGTAAGTTGAATCAGAGTACTAGTAAATGGACAGTCTACTTACAGCGGCAAGGCCTTAGCCGTTCAGACGGCTTTTTCGTCTCACCTGCCTGAGAACATTGGTGCTATGGCCACTGCAGCGCCCATCCACGGTCTTCTCTCCTCGCTCAATTTATATCAGGCATATTTTTAATTCATGTGTGACACACCCAAGTCAAGAAGATCTGTTCATGGCGACTGTCGTTAATTTGCAGTCCGTACGCCGTAGGATATTAGTTAGGCCTTAAAGCGAGGTTGATTTCAAGTTAGTCAGTTTAGCTAATTGGCATTGTTATACGACACCACAATACTGGACATATCATTGTTAGATCATCGTGAGTACTAGTAAAAGTCAACATCAAGGAACAACTCTAGCTTATCCCTCTCTTGCTACTTTTGAACGTGAGTATCGCAGGGCGAGCGGATGGTTTTGTAAAAACACTTACCTCGCTGATCCTTCTCCCAGGCATGTTTTGTCTCCTCGTTGAGCCTCTCGAGTCGCGCATACTCTATCAGAAGGCGGTCTGCAGGCGGAGTCGTAAGCACAGTTTCATCAAAGTCTCTCAAAAGTCTAATCGTGTCCCGTCCAAAGCTCCTAGATAACGCGACGTAGATGCTGAGTAGAGTCATACGACCTGGGGGTGGTGGACTCGCAATGTCAACAATGACTTTGCTGATCGTCTGACCTTGGGATCGGTAATCGGTGAACGCGTAGGCAGACGTGATTGGTATCTGCCGGCGTTTGGCGTGCAGTACTCCACCTCTTTTCTGAGGTATTTCAAACCCCCTCTCCCGCGGGAATATTGGGACAACCCGATCGCCTAGGCCTTCAATGCTGGCAGCTTTCGTTCTATCCAGTTGGACTAGTACGCATGCCGGCGGATACTGTAGCCGAACTTCGGACACCCCTGCCGTCGCTTCCCGGTTCTCTCTCCGGTCCAAAATGTCAAGACCCCTCTAAGTGATGGTGATGAAGATGCGACTAAGTCAGAAGTATGTCCCTGATGGACAGTGACTTAGAGGAATGAGATAGAGGAGAATAGAATTGACGAGGAGGTCAAGTTCTTGGTCTGTAACCTCGAACTTGCCCCTGGTTATATACATCTAGGTGCACAGCTTTGTATCTACGTGTACAAAGAACGAGTCATACTAATTTGATACCAGATGTGAAATAAGAAGGTTTAGTAAGACTTCTGGAACATTCCCTGAGCACGTGACATATGACTAAGGAACCCTGATGACAAAGATTAGGTAAGAGATGACACATCCATATAACTGTTCCATAAAAGGTATGTGTCAAAATAAAATATATAAAATCAAAATAATATTCTGGGAAGCGTGTCAAGTCATGACACTACCCCCCGTCTAGACCCGAGGGTCCCTCTGAGCACGTTTGTTTTTGTTATGGAACTTTAACAACGCGTCCTTAGCGTTGACCAGATGTTCGTACGGCTCCCAGGTGTTATCTGCCGGACCGTAGCCTTTCCATTTGATGAGGTACTTAACGACCCCCCTAATCTTCTTGGAATTGAGAACTGTTTCGACTTCGAACTCCTCTTCGCCTTCAGGCGTGATGACAGGAGGAAGTGGCACTGGTTCTCGTTGGTAAGGGTCATTTTGTTTTAAAAGTACTTTTGAAACATGGAACACGGGGTGCACCTTCATGGTGTGTGGTAGTTTAAGTTTAAAAGCGTGTGTCCCAATTTTCTCTAGTACTTGGAAAGGTCCCAAGCGTTTGGCAGCGAGTTTCCGTGAAGGTCGGTCCGTTTGTATATCACGGCTATCAATGAAGACTTTATCTCCGACACTGATTTTTACGGGTGCTCTATGTTTGCGATCGTAGAATTCCTTGATCTTTTGATTAGATGATTCTAGAGCAGCACGTAGTTCATCGAAACTATCTTTAAGCCAGTCTGCACGTTCGTCCGCTGCTGGTACGTCTTTGGTATCTGTGTCTCCTATAGTGAACTGGGGGTGGAAACCATAGCACGCGTAGAAGGGAGTTTTGCCGGTAGACGCTTGTATGCCGTTATTATAGGAAAACTCAGCCATTGGAAGGAGTGCTACCCAATTGTCCTGTCTATGAGATACATAGTGTCTTAAGAACCCCTCTACTACTTGGTTAGCCCTTTCAGACTGTCCGTCTGTTTGAGGACGATAGGCCGTAGAGAACGAAGGTTTGATATCTAGACGCTTGTACAACTGGCGAAGGAACTTGGAGTTGAAGTTAGGGCCTCTATCTGATATGGTTTTCTTGGGTAGGCCGTGTAGCTTCCAGACGTAGGTGACAAACAAGTTAGCGACATCAATGGCAGTGGCGTTCGACGTAGTTGGGATAAAATGGACCATTTTCGATAGGCGATCAACTACTGTCAGGATAGCATCGAACCCTTCTGACTCTGGCAGTTGTGTGACTAGGTCATATGTAATTTCTTCCCAGGGCCTAAGAGGTAATTCAATGGGGTTAAGTAGGCCAGGGGGTACTTGATTACTATGTTTGTTACGTATACAGGATTCGCAATGTGAGACGTAGTCATTGACCGATTTCTTCATAGAAGACCAGATATATTTCCTAGAGACGAGTTCATAGGTCCTGAATTGTCCTGGGTGACCTGTTGCTATGTTATCATGGCGACTTTCCAGGATGAGTTTCCTGAGTTCTTTATCGTTAGGTACATAGATTTTGCCTTTGAACCTTAGAAAACCATCGTCCCATTCCCAATCCTTGACCTTATCGTTATCCCGAAGTGCTGTGATGACTTTTGATAAGCGGGGGTCCTCAAGGATACCGTCTTTCACAAGCTGATCTAAGTCGTGATCTGGCGTTATTGCTGCAACAAATAGTTCTGGAGGCAGCAAAACGGAGTTTTCACCCCCCCCTTCAGGTCGGTGCTCTTCTTTCCGAGATAATATGTCCGCCCGTTTGTTTTGGGCGCCAGGCCTATAAAGAATTTGGAAATTGAAGTCCGCCAAGAAATTTGCCCAGCGTGCCAGTCGGCCGCGAAGTTCCTTTGTAGTTTGGAAATACCCCAGGTTCTTGTGATCTGATAGAACCTGGATGGGTAACTCTGTTCCTTCCAACAAATGTCGCCATTCCTTAAAGCACTTTATAACCGCCAAAAGTTCCTTGTTGTAAATATCGTAATTTCTCTCAGCAGGTGACGAGGATTTGGATAAAAATGCAATGGGATGCAATTTCCCGTCATCTGCAATTTGAGAGAGGACCCCTCCAGTAGCGTAGTCCGAGGCGTCTGTTTCCAGGTAGAATTGTTTGGCCGGATCAGGTTGGATTAATAACGGTGCCGATTTAAGAGCCTGTTTTAGAGCTTCATAGGCGTCTTGCGCTTCCTTATCCCAGTTCCAAACCGTATCTTTACGCAGCAGGTTAAATAGCGCACGAGCTTTGCCAGAGTAATTGGGTACAAATTTTCTGTAAAAGTTAACAAAGCCCAGGAATTCCTGCAAGGATTTGACGTTGTGGGGAATTTTCCAATCCACTGCCTTGGTAACTTTTTCCTGGTCTACTCGTACCCCTTCAGGTGAGACAATTAGGCCCAGGTAGTCAATCTCTGTTACGTCGAAGAAACATTTTTCTAGGTTGCAGTAAAGGTTGTGTTTCTTCAGGCGGGATAAGACTTCTTTAACATGGCCTGGGTGATCCTTGGGGTTTTTTGAGAAAATTAAGATATCATCAAGGTACACAATTACAAAGATATCCAAAATATCGCGGAGGATGTCATTCATAAAGTGTTGGAATGTAGCTGGGGCGTTCGTAAGGCCAAAAGGCATAACCAGGTATTCGAACAGACCGTATTTTGTTTTGAATGCGGTTTTCCATTCGTCACCTTCGCGGATGCGCACTAGATTGTATCCCCATTTCAGGTCGAGCTTTGTAAATATCTTTGCACCTCGAAGCTTCTCGATGAGGTCATTGGTACGTGGAAGTGGGTATACGTTCTTTACCGTCATATCGTTAAGTCGCCTATAGTCGATGCACATCCTAAGTTTGCCATTTTTCTTTTTTACAAATATAACGGGGGACGCCATCGGCGATTTGGAAGGTCGAATCAGTCCATGTTCTAGTTGGCGTTGGATCGTCGACCTCATTTCTTCGTCTTCCTTGACCCCGACGCTATAGATAGGACCATGCCTAGGCCGTGCGTCTGGTTTGAGGTCAATTTGGATATCATAGGGACGATGAGGAGGTAAGGGGCTTGTTTCTTCCTCCGCAAAGACTCTGGAAAACTCCCGATAGTTAGGTGGTAACTCGTCGGTAGCTGCTAGTTCTATTTCAGGAGTTCGACCAGAGAAGATAGTGTGCGCCGTGTGTAGACAGTTTTTTGCGCAGAATTCAGAGTTGAAGGACACACTTTTGTCCTTAAAGTCGATTGTAGGGTTATGGACACTTAGCCAGGACATACCCAGCACTAAGTCATGTTTCCCAATATCCACGACATACGCACTTAGGACTTCGTTGTGCCCAAATATTTCAAGATGGAGGGCGCAATATTCAGTGACTTGTCCTGAAGCGATGTCGCGTCCATCAATGACACGGAGTTTTCTAGGATTTTTCAATTTTTTTGTTGGTATTTTGAATTCGTCTACTAGTCGACGATTAATAAAGGTGGAGGTGGCACCGGAGTCTAGCATTGCCCAGCCTTGGAAGCCTTTCATGTTGTAAGTTGTTTTCTGATCAGGAGTGGTTTCTAGTGGATGCGCTCGGAAGTAGAGTAGAAGTTGTGATTTATTTTCCAAACTCATACATTCCAATTCGTCTATTGTATTGTTGTTACACGCATTCACCTTGTTCAAGATTTCGCCCAAAACAGTTCTCCTGGCTCTGTTCAGGCGTCCTCTTTTTCCGACTCCTCACTCTCTGATTCCACTTTTTCTACTGATGCTTCATATCCCGACATGGGTCTACTCGGGCAATCCTTGGCCATGTGGCCCTTGCCTTGGCAACGGTTACAGATCATTACTGATTTTCCTTTCCCTGCGCTGTCTACATCCATTGGACCTGGACCCTTTGGGTCACTCGGCGCACTAGGTGCTGGTCGAGTGTCTTTTTTCAAAGAGTCGAAAGTCATTTTTACTTCACTATCCTGACCGTCCCATTTGACCCAAGGGGCATTGAAACCCTTAGCGTTTTTAGCAATTTTGGTGACTTTGCCGCGAGTTGCGCGACCGTCAGTTCCAATAGTGAAGACGCGGTCGCCTTTTGCCAAGAGTGCCTTAGTTGTGGTAGCTTGAGTGGTAGTAGTAGTGGTAGTACGGGCGGTAGTTGTAGACGTGGGGGAAGAAGCGTGTTTTGGTTTTTCCATTTTGGAGAATTGTTGTATGTGTTTATCGATGAGCAACGCTCGCTCAGCGACTTGATTAAACGTGGTTGTACCGGCTGGGTCAAAGCTTTGTGCTAACATACTCTGCTTGACTTCCATAGACAAATTATCATAGAATAAGTCGCGCAAGGTAATGTCGTTGTACCCCAAGTAGGCCGATAATCGTTGGAATTCTGTCAGGTAGTCTTGGACCGTCCCTTTCTGGCGAAGTTTTTTCAAGTCGTGGCGATAATCCTCGCCTTCGTTGAGTTGTCCGTAGCGGGCATTGATCTCTCGCCAGAATAGGGTGGTATCGTGTAGCCATAAGACTACTTGATTACCCAACATATCGATTTCTAGGTAGGATTGTACCCATTGTCTTGCCGAACCAGATAAGTAGGATATAATAAACGCCACCTTTTGGTCTTCGTTGTGATTGGACATATTGGTGTCCATGAACAGGCGGCACGACGTCATAAATTTTTTGAGCTCTTCTCGTTTTGAGCCGTCAAACTTGTCTGGTTTGGCCATTTTGACTTGAGCGGTATTGATTGGGGGTTGGACTGGAGGTTGTTGTTGTCCCCCACCTTGTCCACCCGCTTGACCGCCTCCTTGGCCCCCAGCACCTTGAACGCCTACTGGAGGTTGAGGTAAATTTTGATTTGTGATTATTGTGTTGACAAGGGCTTCAATGCCCACAACACGATTGAAAGTATTGGCCACATCAGTTCCGGCCAGGCCGAGTTGTTCATCAAAATGGGTTCGGTCTGTAGTCATTTGAGTCTCTAAATCTTGTATTTCTGTGCGAGCTACAGCCAAATTTCCTCTAATATCGTCCACAGCCATTACTATATTAGTCATGGCGTTGCACAACCACGTGATCTGCTCCCCCATCGTCATGTCTCCGAAATTGGGAGGAGGAGGGGCCGCCATCGTCTTCTCGTTTTCTTTTTAGTGTGTTATAATAGCCCGGGACCTCTTCCTCAGTTTCTATGTAGACCGGGGGTTCTTCTGTATAGAGATGTTCCCACGCCTGGTACCACAACAACCTTGCTAAATTGGAAGCCCGTTTCTTATAGAGGCTTGTATATGTGTCGGGGAGATCGACCAAGTATAACCCAATATTTCCGTTGGGTTTGATTGACCAGCCGACGTGTGGTAGAAACGACGGTTCGAGTGGTGAACTTTGTGGTGTCGGGTATCGGAGAGCGGGTAGAGGTCTTGCTCGGGGAGGAGGCGCAACGGCCAGAGGTTCTGCGCGGTTGTTTAAAGGTGGTAACACTAAAGAAAGATTTTTGATGACTTTATTGAAGACAAAGAGGATCTGATAACGAACTGTTTAGAGGCGGGATTTGAATTGGTAGAAGGTTTCCTCGATTCGGTACGCGTCCCTTTTTGGGCAATAAGGGCACTTGATTGTGTTAGACCCGTCGTTTGGTCTAAGGCAGATGTTACAACTGGGGGCGCCGGGAGGTGTGACAAAACACTGTTGAGCTCGGTTGCGCAGTTGTTGGGGTTTGATAGGGATGTAGCGAACAGTAGATTCGCAAGGTCCTCCTTTACGAATTTCGGCTGGGGAATAAGTTTTCCAGCAACGAACTTCGGGATGAAACCAGTTGCAATAGCAACAACGGTCGTGTTCTGATAGAGCCAGAGTAATCGTGCGTTCACCCGAAGGTTACTCGATCAATAGTTAACCACTTCTAAACGCTAATTCCTTGTCTCTGCAACTAGCGTTGGACAGTCACTGCCAGCTTATAGCGATAAGCGTCTGGTGTGGTTTCTGCAAGCGGTTGTTTTGACTGGCTAGGAACGCTGAGTGGGGGATATGATTCCCAAACGGGGTGAAGATTACACTATAAGAGGGCGGTACTCCCCGGTTACTAGTTGCAGGTCCTTGCTTTTGATTATTACAAGGGTCACCCTGGATCAACTGTTTCACCGGACCAGCGCTTGTCTCGAATAGGTTCTCAACAAAGTATAATGATAAGAACGCGATGGGGACAGATGGTTTGACAGCGAGGAGGGCTGCCGCGGCGATCTGGAAAAGAACTTGACCTAATGTCAAGACCCCTCTAAGTGATGGTGATGAAGATGCGACTAAGTCAGAAGTATGTCCCTGATGGACAGTGACTTAGAGGAATGAGATAGAGGAGAATAGAATTGACGAGGAGGTCAAGTTCTTGGTCTGTAACCTCGAACTTGCCCCTGGTTATATACATCTAGGTGCACAGCTTTGTATCTACGTGTACAAAGAACGAGTCATACTAATTTGATACCAGATGTGAAATAAGAAGGTTTAGTAAGACTTCTGGAACATTCCCTGAGCACGTGACATATGACTAAGGAACCCTGATGACAAAGATTAGGTAAGAGATGACACATCCATATAACTGTTCCATAAAAGGTATGTGTCAAAATAAAATATATAAAATCAAAATAATATTCTGGGAAGCGTGTCAAGTCATGACACAAAATAATATCAGCTATAACACCACGTGAGCCATTTGCAATGTCCAGCTCTGTCTCCACGTTTACTGTGACCATGACCTTCATCCCGATAGCTAGCTCGACCCTATCCGGTAATCCATTGCAGCCAAACTTGTCCTTCGATCTTTATCCCTTGCTCTGCACTGCATCCCAACGCTCCCGACCGGTAATTGGGCGCCCTCCGATAGTATCTTCCGCTGGGCAAATAAGCAACTGGACACCCTTACGCATTGCATGCATGCGGTTTGCTGCAGTGTTCCAATCAATCCGAGTTATGTTGCGTGGCGTGACGAGTACAGCATCTTGCCAGTCTTCTCCGAGATCTAGTCCGTCATCTGAGCCGCCAAACCTGACAATTAGGTTGCGCATTTCTCGGATGTCTTCTGGTGTACAAGCTCCTCTTCGAACGTTGCGTAGAATTTGCAACCACACTGCGTCTCGGGTTCGGCATTGCTCCTTGAGTAAGACAACGGTCGCCAAAGCTTCGTACAGGACTCTTCCGTGTTTTTCTTCTCTGGTATCCCCTGGCTCTATTACCTGATACAACGGGGCCCGGGGGCCCCTTGCAACTGGTTCAAATTGACCAAAATCTCCGCACACGACCATGTTCAGACCACCAAATGCCAAGGACGTGCTTTCATAGTCTTCAATATTTTTAGCAGCTGCCAGCGCTACCGAAATTCTAGAAAGAAAAGTCCGTGAAACCATGGATATTTCGTCGATAATGAAGTATTCGACCCCTTTCCAGGTTTCTCTCAGCGCCTGAAGTGTCTTGTCCCCGAACTTTTGTTTATCGTTCACCGATAGATGGCACAGTGTATGCAGAGTACTTCCGTTAATTACCGACGCAGCAATGCCTGTAGGTGCGCCTTTTAAGAGCATTCCTGCCACCTTTCGCTGAGCGAAAAGTTCTGTTAGGCAGCTCATGACCATAGATTTTCCAGTGCCGCCTTCACCCTGAATTAACATTAGGAGCTGTTTAGGATTCCGATGTGCCAAGTTGTCGTCCAGGTGCGTTGCAACCATATCGTAAGCCCTTCGCTGATCCGGTTTAAGTCGAACAACATCCAACGGCTCGATCCACTCTTCAACGTCTGGCGCATGTGTTATAGATCCAAAAGAGTTTTGATGCCGTTCATTAAACCCAGTAGTGACCTCGATGGAGCCCAAATCGGGTATTCTGCCTGTGGCCTCACATGGTAGGCGCTCCCGGCGAGAACGTGCATCCGCTGCCATGATGTTCCGCCAACGAGAAAATCGAGTGTTGTCCGCTTCTGTTGCAAACGCGAGCGGCGGAGAGTTGACCAACCAGGTTACCAGTTCACTTTTGGGTAGGACGCCAGATGCACGCCCAAGCGCTATGGCATGCTCAGCGTATTGTAGATCGTTCCATCTAATACACGACCGCTGAAATGCCACAATTTGTTCCTCAGTTGGGCAGAACGCCGGGTCGTCTACTGGATCGTAATAATCGTCTAGTTCTTCGTCTTCGTCTTCGACCTCCCATGGTCCGGAGCCTTCAGGTACGCTAGTTTTCTGGCCAACATCTTCTCGATCGGCCGCATCTTCGCACTGATAGTAGTACTGTGCAGCGCTAACAAAGTTGTGCTCTCGCTTTGAGGTTGTCTGCATAAACACATCAAAAGCCGCAGGCCATAACTGGTGTTCGACTCGCAAATCCGTTAGCCGCCGCCATGGTTTCAGGAGTGCAAG
Organism: Ceratobasidium sp. 428; assembly: GCA_019623705.1. Classification (NCBI taxonomy): domain Eukaryota; kingdom Fungi; phylum Basidiomycota; class Agaricomycetes; order Cantharellales; family Ceratobasidiaceae; genus Ceratobasidium; species Ceratobasidium sp. 428. The sequence continues at coordinate 15,823 of WSTJ01000354.1, read as the reverse complement.
TACCGTTGCGCAGTAAAGATTGTGAGACTTGGGGCGGTCATTGCGTGGAATCCATGGCCCGACAATGTTTGTTAGAGTGTTATGGTCAGGGGGGCGGATGACGCGTAGCTGGGCAGCTGACTTGGGGTGCTCTGGTAGATATCGCGACCTTTCATGTCTGGGGCGGCCACGTCTTGATTTGCCAGACGCTGTGGCATGGTCTTCGCTCTCCATTGAATCCCGCAAAGTGACAGGCGACTCGTACGTATCAGCGATAAACCTAAAAAAACTCTGGTCCGCTAACTCTGGTCCACGTAGACTGTAGTCTTGGAGTTGAGAACGATACATCAAATGGCCTGAAGAGTCAATGTCGATTGTGACAGTATCTTCGGTCTGAGGTGGATAGGATTGTGAGCGAGTAGTTCTCCTGCCAGTTCCACACTGACCGGCTCTGTGCTTCCAGCTGGTTGGATGTGTGTTTGTCCGGCCTCGGAGTTGGGTATATGCTGTGTTGTTGAACTTTGGAAGGTATTAGGCTTGTATCCATATGGTTTCAATAAGAACATACTATTTCTGGACGTCCTTAAAAGCTCGGCATAGCTCACTGATAACTGCTGACAAGTAGAGCGGTGCATACAAATGTGATCGAGGGTTGTCGCCATAGCCCATGAGCAGATTAAACACCTGTTGCCCCGACTGCTCTTGCTGCCGGTTAATAGCATGGAGTGCTCGAAATATTAGCAGGCCGCTGCGATCTCGCATACTACGGATTTTGTCATCTTCGTCAAAATGGTGGACCAGTCTTTTGGCTAGGAGCGCAGAAAGGTTGTTGGTACGGTGTTGGCCTTTTGTTGCATAGCCAGTAATATACCAGCGAGCCCTGCGTGCCTCGGACCCATTCGTAAAAAACTTTAGATCATTGTTGCACCGGCCGTAGACAAGGACTGACGGGTTCCAGCCGTTCAGATTACCCTGGGTTCTTTTGGGATTGATGGTTCCGTGCAAAGAAACAGTTGTTGTCTCAGATAAAGGAAAGGGGGCCTTTCGTTTACATGTCCAAGTACGTGTCTTGGGTTCAAAGATTGTAAGACATGTGTTGCGCCTACACTCATGCAGCTGTTGTGACCGAGCAAGACGAGCCTCCATCTCTTTAAAATGATTGGCATAATCTGGACTAGAAGGGTCTGGCGGTCGAGACCAGGCAAGTTCCGGCTCATGCGGACGGCTCCGAAGCGACTCTGCAGTCAACTCATCTAGGTGAGCATGAATCGTTGAATCGATATACTGAGCCAGACGTTGTCGGAACTCTTCTGACTGAAGTAGCTGTTGTAGGTCGTCCGAAGAAGGAGTATTAGCCAACCAAAGTAGCGCATGCAGATGTAAGCTCCCGCGTCCCTGTGCTTCCACCACACCGTAATAGCCACTAACATAGCCAAGAACACCTAGTGTGCTTACTACACGGTTGTCAACTATGCGGATCCCAAATAGAGTTTCGAACATAGTCCGGATCATGAAGTTGAAGAACTTAGCCGCAGCGTATGGGTTGGCAGCTAGATTTTCAGCACGGCGTTGAGCATCAGGTCCCAGAGTAGAGTTAAAGCGATCCATGTCAATAGATTCCCCTGCAAAAACTTGAACAATAGGATCATGCAAGTCGGTAGGGTTGATTGTCATCCATAGCGAAGGCGGATTCAAAGATAACGAGGTGGATGCAATTTGACTTCGATAGGTAGCGCGCATTGCGTCGCTTCCCATGACTTTACCTCCAGCGGAATGGACCATACGACGTAACAAAGCGACCGTAGGATTAGAGGGTGGTTGACCTTTTGCAGACTCTTCGGAAGCGCGACTGAGATCGGCGAGGGTAAGGGTAGAGAATAATGAAGATGCACCGTCAAAATTGGCTCGTTTGGTGGTGAGAGAGGTCGCAAACATTGCCTGTCGCTTCTGCAAAATGCTAAAGAATAGGAATGGATATGTATGATCACGGCTAAACCGTCCACTCCACTCTTGAATATTGCAGCGAACATGCTCAGCCATGGGAACATAGACTGGCCGCTCTGCCTCAATCCCACCTTCTCCATATGGAAAAAGCCAAGGAAGTGTATTGACTGAGAGATTAGCAGCAGGATCTTGAGGTTGCTGAGTTGTTCCAGAGCTGGATCTAGTTTGCCTGTATCCAAACTCGTTGATAGGCACACGACCATGACGAACCGCATATACTCCCTCTGTATTGGATCCAGGGTTTATTTTTGCAAGACCATACTGCATCATCTCTTCTGGAGGAACGCTAGAAAGATCCATGTCGACAGCAGCTAAATACTGAAGGGGAATGACATCGGGTGCACTCTCAGCCTCTCCTGCAGACACAAGTAAATATCATATATAAGGTGCCAACAATGGCAATTGAATATTGCATTGCACATACTTTGATTACTCTGCGCTGGAGTAGAGCCAGGATCACTGTTGTTAACAATGGAGCTCAGGGGTTGGCAAGCTGTATAGCTGGTTAGTAGGGCTCACAAAGCATTGAAAACCATATCACAAACCATTCTCGTTGTTTAAGTAAGATTCAGCCTCACGTTGAGCAATGTTGGGATCTGGGTCGTTGCGCATGGTAGCAAGAATATCGAGTGGAACTTCACCTATAGCAGGAAGCGTATCCAGCTCTGTTTGGGATATTTCAATATCTGAGTACGCTGGGTGTCGGGTGGTGAATTTAAGACATAAGAGAGCTGCATAAACGGCTGCACGGCGAACTTGGAAGGTCTTTAGAAGCCAGGTGGGGGGAATGGTTGCCGGTCCAATCATAGTTATGACTATAGTTGCTGAAAGGATAGCCAGAGGGCGCGGTAGTAACTTTCCCGATACCATTTTGACAACGTCAGGAAGATTCAGCGCATATGTGGTCACATTTCCTGCTAAACCAGTTTGGAGGTGAGCGTCTGTCCAGAAATTGCGAGGGTGGAGCTTGTACACATAGACCCGAGGATGATATAAGGAGATAAGGGAGCGTTCGGGGACAGTTAACTCAGACAGCTGGTCAGGGACAGGTCCTATCCACATCCTATTAGCAAGAGCGAGCGGTGGAAGACGGTTCTGGACCAATGCACGAGTACAAGCATCACAGAACCAGCCATATTGTTTCCCCTCGATAGTATAGATGAAACGTGTCTCTAAGAGTAGTTCACTAGTGAGGATGTGGGCGAAATGACTGGTAGAAGGTTTCAGGTGGTGAGAGTTTGGAATAGTCTCCAGTGCCATCGCTCTACCCAGGTTAGCAAAGAGTTGCCTTGCACAGCAGACGCACACCTCGCTCTTCAACGCAGAGTTCGAAGTTGCATTCAGAAACGCTTTGTGGCACCTTCTTACAATTTCGTCAGCTGGGATGACCAAGAAAGGATCCTGTTCGGTATCATGAGATAGTTGGGTCTTCGGGCGCTTAAACAACCAGCTAGCGGCCTTGACTTCAACCTTTCGCTTTTGAGCGTTTGAACGGGCTAATTGTTGCGCAATAAGTTTTGCTTCGGCTTCTTCAACAAGAGCTACACGACATCCAGCTGGGACAGACTCAATTATATCAAGAATCTGCGCCTTGGTTTTGTTGTTAAAGTTGGGTATGTAGACCCCATGTGCCGTTAAAATTCGAAGGATCTGATCCTTTGTGAGAGCGGGTAGAACTTCAGCGACAGAATGGGTTGGAGAGTCCGACATTTGAGTACTTGAGCTACGATTCAGAATATAAAAACCATATCTACGGTTGAACTGTCTCTGATCCAACTTACAGGGGATGGATCGACAGCTCTGGGGAGCCAGGGGAATAGCTGAATAGGGGGCTAGAATTGCAAGCTACAGAGAGGAGCAAAGCAGAAGTCCTGGGAACGATGCCGTACCGGATATTCCGAGCCATATGTAATTGTTAGCTATACCTTTGTAGGCTGCTGTGGTTTAGGCGTTTTGATCCCGCAACTTTGCGTTTTAAGAGTCATTGTGCATCAGCAGCCTTATAGGGGTAAAATTTAGATCAATTGACAGAGTCGACTACAAAATGAGCTTGAGCCAGGCTTTTCTCTCAGCATGTTCTGTTTCTCTGTTATCATACCACTCTACAATATGTACACTTCAATTGTGAGGGCTGACTTGGTTGACGACACCCACTATTATCTCAATGATCTTGGTGCGCTGTTGGATACTTCATGGGCCTATGGCTCAACGACTGAAGGACCAGCAGATATCCTGGTGGGACGGGATGGAGGGCCAGCCTATCTCACTGGGTACTTTACCCTAGATCGTACCAACTTCAGACTTGATCCTGTCGGTGGCTATGATCCTGAGTGCCTCCCTGTTGCGGATGTGAGTATTTTCTGCGCATATATGCGCACTAATTAACCAGTTATCATAGCTTGCGAAGGGTTTCACCCATGCGTACTCCAAGGCCTTTGGCTCTGTTCTACTGAGCCCAATACCTTCTCGCCGCTCGGAGTTTTCTGAGTACTCTAGCAATATCCGTTCCTTAATGGATCAAGTCCGGCCCGAACCAACCGAGCGTGGTTTCTTTGCAGACAACAATGGAGAAGTTAATTTTGTAGTTAGACATCGTATGTTTCAGGTACGTGTAAACATGTGCATATTGATACATAACGCTTAATTTATTCCACTAGGAGCGCTCCACTCTGGGTGATCCGTCCGACTCCCAGATGGATGAGCCGTTCCGAATGATCAATTGGCCTGTACCCGCAAGCTGCCGAAAGTTCCATGAAACCATTTCTGGAACTCACAAGCCGGCCCCTATTGAGGCGTTTGTCATTGGATGCAATGATTTGATCCGCCCTTCTGAGTACGTCTCACAGCTTCGTGGTGCGGTTGCTCGGGTAGATTTCAGTTTGATTCATAAAGTTGTGGGTCATGAAGTTCCGGCATCTCTATTCCTAGCGCTGATTAATTGTATCATTGTCGTGGAACACGATGTTATCAACGATCTCTGATAACACTTAACCTTTGTTGTTGTTTTCTTGTTCTGTAACGTTGTGTCTGCAAATCATTGCTATATACAATATCGTAGACCGTTTCGTTCGCTCCTGATGGGCCATCTGATGACCGGGTGACACGGGATGTTGTACGGAATTCCGGATCCGTCGTGCCGAGCGCTAGTGGAGCAAGTAGTGTGCAAGCTATATCGCAACGACGGCGACGTTTCAAAGAATTCAAGTTGTATATTCGGACTCGCGTGGCTGGCGCGAATGCGACGGTATGAGTTGTATGAGATAAAAGGCTGAATTCAAACTGGCCGCCCCTGACGATTATATGCGCAGTGACGACGGCTAGAGGCAAGACGAGGTGGATTGAAATATAGCAGCGGATGATTTCACCTTTTCTCGAGTCTACGCGTGAGCTGTAGCCCAAAAAAGTAGCCGCCCCGCCACAGGATGTAAAGCCTCTGTTAGTTGGCCATTGACATTTTGACCAAACGGTCTCGTTTAGCTTCGTTCTCTTTACGTACGTATTGCAGATATGTTTGAGGCACTGACTTTATACGTTAAATTGCCTCGCCTCACCTCTAGCCGTCGCCACCACGCATGCAACCGCCTGGGGTGGTCTGTTTGAGGTCAGACTTTTGTCTCATCTAATTTGTACCACTGTGCCCGCGCCAGCGACGCGACTCTGAGTATATTTTTTACGTTTCACAAAGCGTCGCCGTCGTTGCGATATAGCTTGCACACTACTTGCTCCACTAGCGCTCGGCACGACGGATCCGGAATTCCGTACAACATCCCGTGTCACCCGGTCATCAGATGGCCCATCAGGAGCGAACGAAACGGTCTACGATATTGTATATAGCAACAATTGTCTTATAATAATTAATCTGTGTCAGCTGGTCACTCCCGGTGAGGCACCTTTCCTAAGTTGTCTTCTTTAATCTACAAGATCATATATCATTTCAGTCACTCCCGATGGGCCATCCGATGACTTTCTGTATACTATATTGCGATCAGATGAACTGGGAATGCAGCTAATTTTAGAGGCTGTCGGGTGGCACAGCCCCCTCCTATTTGGCAAAGCATGTGATAGCCCAAAGCTTATGCTCTAAAGTGAGCTTTTCTGGACAGTGTGGGCTGGTGGGGCTGCGGAAACGCTTTTTCAACACAAAACCAGTTCTTTGGGTGTGGCCACCTTGTGTGTAGCTCCAGTTCTAGTTAGATAAACGGAATCAAAAGTTTATTTGCCAAAAATACTCCCGCCCGCCCACTTTCCCCAATATGAAGTCGGTTAACCTTCCAGGATGGCGTGTTGGTTCCTGGTCCCGACAACTCCAGTGTAGCATAGTTAACTTCAGAGTTTAACTGGCAAAAATACTTCCATGCACCCTCCAAACACAACTGTGCCGGTGTTGTGTTGTCTCCGCTAGGCTAGAACTCATGAAAACCAGCAGTCTATACTCCAAAACGTCTACCGCTTGATCCCAAAACCAATCAAATATATATTAGTGTAGCACAGGGGTACCTTTTTTCCTTGTTTTATTTAGCGGACAAGGGAGCAATAGGCGGCGCATATAGCCGGGCTAATTGTGTTTTGCCTTCGAGTGCGTCTGTTTGACACTGAGCACAGAGGGCCAAGCCACTTGTGTGCTCTACCATAGTATGAATTTGATGTGATTTAGACGTTGCGGCCGCACAAAGTGTTTGCAGGTCTACTCAGGGGTATATAAAGCGTACAAGAAACAACTACAGCGGCATCGACTTGCTAAACTTCAATATTTCTACTTTGTCAACTTAACCGCTCTTATCATGGATGCTAAGACTGTTCTTGCCACCATACGTGAATACCCCTTCTATCTCGGTCATAGTGACTTCGTCGCCAAGACTGAGTGGAAGTCGGCCACTACTGGATCTGGTACTGAGGACGTTTTAGTGGGCTCTAACGGTGACCCTGCAGTTTGTTGGGCTGTGGGAACAGTTCAAGGCGACGACTACTATTTGAACTCGGTTTGTGGTTTTGATCCCGGACGTATTCCTGCCTGGCAGGTGAGTGAACTGGGGATAATCACTTCTCTATGACTTATCTACAATGATGACCAGGCCAGCAAAGGACCTCTGCGTGCGTTGGCCGAGTCAAAGGGCTCAGCACTTATTGGTCCTGTGCCCTCCCTTACAAGCGAGTTCAACCTGTATAAAGAGAACCTTGAGGCTGTGTTCTCGGCTGTCTTGCCTTACACTGACCAGTCTGGAATGCTTGTTAAGCGAGGTGAACGGGTCTTCTTTAAAGTTGTTCACCAGATGTTCTCGGTAAGTCTACAGATGTGCCGCACACTTGCACGCAACTTACCAACAACAATAGCTCCGGGATGGTGTGTCTCCAGATGATATCGCCAGTGTGGCCCCAACTGAGCGTAAGTGGTCTTCGGAGTCCCCTTATATGCTGTTCTCTCAGCTCACAATCGTCTTTAAGGTACTTCGGACCTCGAAGATGATGAAGGTATGTAGCTACGTTTGACATGAAGACGACATGATTGGCTGACACGAAGTTGCAGTCCTTGATACGGAGCTCCTTCCTGCTTTTCGTATTGCCAACTGGCCTGTCCCTGATTCCTGTGTTCGATTGCGCGACGCCATGGTGAAAACTCACCAAGTCAACCCGCTTCCAGCCTTCATGAATGGAAACAAACACCCGATTGTTCCCACTAACTACACCCGTTTCCTGCGTGGGGCTATCGTTCAGATTGGTTTTACTATCTCACACAAGGTCTTGCGCCGCAAGATCCCGGTTTCCTTCTTTACGGCTACGATTGATGAAATTGTTGTACTCCAGTCTCATGCTCCTGCTGATTTGTCTCCGTCCAAGGCACGCTTTGCTACTCGTTTTTTGATGAACCCCCCGGAGGAGGAATCTGCAAACGAAGGTAGTTCTGGACGGCCAAACAAGCGTCGCCGCGCTTGAAACAGTAGGGTATGTTCGCCTATTAACCATATCTTGCACTATTCAAGAATTAACATTATTTTTCAGATGTATGCGTCATGGCTGTTTGGCCCAAGTGATTGATTTGGCTATGTTTACGAATTGACTGATTTGTCTGCGCACAGTCTTAATTCTTTTTTTCTTTACCTGTGCTGCAATACGTATTGTTTACTTCACAATACAATTTTTTTGACTGGAGAAACCTGCGTGATCAGTCGACTCACCTGGTGGCTAAACATTGGCAAGCAAATAGTCGGCATCTCACTTCACGTTTACTTTATTTCAATATCGAAAGTGGGTAGTGGATCAACATTTTGTGACATTAACATAGTACGGGACGATTTCAGATCCGAACTTCCCAACGTTAGTGCAACAAAGGATGCGCCGGGGTAGTGGTCTCCGCCGATGACGATGACTTCGTGGGTGCTGTTGACGCCGAGAAAGATGATGTTGTTGAGCTCGTCGGGCATGCCGCCGGATTTGGAGATGTAGCCGGCAGAACCGGCGCAGTAGAGTTTGGATGCGATGATTCTGTCCATCATTCTGTATCTTAATGAGTAAATTTTTAACAATAAATGCGACGACTTACCCTCCCGAGTTGCCAATACGAAAACATCGAGGCTTGATACCACCGACCGTCACGGACCTGATGACGAGAACACCTTTTTCTTTGGCCGTGTGCAGCATCTCGCGCGCATGGCGCTCGGGCACACCCTCGGCAATAAGCGCGATCGCTTTGATCTGTTCAATCCGTCAATATAGAACCGTAATGATAATAAAAAATCAAACGACAAACCTGAGGGAAGCCCAGAATCTCTTTGGTGCTCCCAAACAGACTACGCGAGCTCGCGAAATTAACAACAACACCCGCATCAGGATGCTTTTCCACCGCCTCCTTGACGCTCGTGTAAACCAGGAGGAGGGTCTCCTTGGTGCCCCAGTAGAAATTCTGGATATGATGTCCACCGAACGGATAGATCATCGCCGCCACGCTCGGGCTGTCGCGTCCACACGAGTAGTCGAAATCAAGCATGCCCTGGATCGCACGAGGCTGGAGGCCATAAACAAACGAACGTGTCGTAGCATCGAATGGACAGTAAGCCGGACGTTTGGAAGCCTTGCCATCCGAGTCGAAGTGTACGATCTGATCGTTTGGCTGAGTTCGTCCCCCATCGGGTCGAAGGGCACCTACGCCGGGGCTAGCATCATCTTGAATGGCACCCTTGGGCAATCCAGGAGCGGTCGGAGCAACACTCTGCACGACATTCGCCTTGGTTTGCGGAACACGCTTGGCCACGCCCAACGCGAGCGGCACGACCTCGGTGATATGCATCTCAGGACCGTAGACTTTGATCGGGGCACCCAGACTCTCGCCGAGGAGACGCATCGCCTTGAGACCTTCCTGGTAGTTCAGACCACCACGACGGACAAAGATCTTGACGGAGTGAGCCTGGAGCTGCGCCTTGTACTCTTTAAGCGCGCGGATGATACCCTTGAAGGTTGCAGCGACGTTGGTAAAGTTGGCGATACCACTGCCGATAATGAGGATCCTGCCCTCGGGATTCGGCGCGCCGCAGGTGATGAGGTCGATGATCGTCTTGGCGTACTTGTAGGTCTGGCCCTCGGTCGGCGCGCCAGAGTATTCACCGTAATTGGCAAGCTCGTGGGCAGATCCGTGGGCGGCGATGGCATCGGAATACACGACCGACGCGCCTCCACCAGCAACCATCGTCGAGACGCGTCCGTTAGGGTTGAGCACAGTCAGCTTGAGCGACGCGCCGGTGCTTCCGTCCAATTTCTGGATATACGCCTCCTCCTTGGTCAAGTCGCGACCAAACGGCGCGGGCCACACCATCGGTGGTCCACGATCCAACTGGATCTTTCCGCCGGGGACAGCCGCACCCGCTTCGGTGTACACGCTCAAATCGCGGACGATAGCCCACTTGGGGGCGCAGATCGAGTCGGCGGTCTGGTCGAGTTTGGCGGCCATGTCCAAGAAATGAATCGCGGGCGGCGAGTTGGGCGTCGCGTCGAGGCAGATGAGCGGTGGATTTCGAGATAGGCGAAATGAAGATCGACGTAGACCGAGTAGAGACGCGACAAAAAGTCGTAGAGCACATCTTGTTTTTCGGCGGGGACAGCGGCTAGCAGTTGGGACTTGACGTCTGCGCGAAGTGGGAAAGGTGCGTTGACGGGGATGGTGAGCTAGGCGGAGATCAGTCGCGTCGCGTGACCAGATGAAAGAACAACGTACGCGTGCGGCTTTGGTATCAACGTCACCGGTATCGACACCAGCCTCGTGGATAAACAAAATCTCGTCGCCTTCGCGCCGAGAGTTGACGCAGACATAGTATTCGGTGTTCGACGGACGAGGTAAAAAGAGGTTGACGATGAAGTTGTTGAACGTGCCGGTGACTGACTTTCCCGCGTGCTCGGGTGGGAGGTAGGCGGGTGTGTGAAAATATAAAAGAAATGTCCAAGAAAATAACCACGAGCAACTTTACCGCGCACTACTTGATCTGACGATGACCACAGCGTTGAAGCCTAAACAGACAGATCGTTTTCGCGCTTGGTAAAGGTGGTTGTACGGTTTCGCTGTCCAACCTACGAATTGGCTATTCATGCACGTGACGAGTTTAGCAAGCATGGTACCAAACAATGAAGCCTCGGCAAAGTTTTTGAACACGTCACCATCGCAGACATGTCGAAACGCGTTCGTCTGGATATTAATGATGGTATAGCACAATCGTATAGTCAAATATAGATCACTCACGCTACTTTAGATGTTACGACCCGCGAGGGTAAAACTCACCAGCATACACGATCTGGTAGGTACCACCAACACACGATTTGACAGGTTCGTGATTCATAGTGTCTACAGTATCTACAGCAACGCAGGGATCTTCGGTTCCTGACAGTGAAAGTGTCACGACAACAGCCGCAGAAACAGACCAGAGTGAGTTTTGATATATATATGCAAGCTCACATAGTATTAAGCGCATACAGACCCAAAAAAGCGCAAAAAGACACGCCCCAAAACACAAGCCCAAAAGGAACACCGGAGAAATAAGAAAGCATTTAATCGAAGTATGTACAATATTTCGTCATGAACTGTTATTAAAGTCTACCCGGCACCAGGATTTCAAAAATCAAAGCAAAAGTTGATTGAGTACATTGGCCTCGGCATTCATGTGATGAAGGCCGAGGATCTTGCTACCTACACCGATCAGGATCCAACCGAGCGCCGTCAAGAGTTGATCGATATCGCCACCAAGTATAGGCTCATCGGTACCGGGCCAGATCAGATTTTAATTTTCGATGTCGATGACTTTGCCGAACGCCGCGGGGGTAAGAACAAGAAGTGGCTCGGTAAAACAATAAACGGGCAGCAAATACTTGATGCCGGTTTTCTGAGCTTGACCCGTGGGACTTCATACGGGTACCGCCTGACTAATGGGAAGCAGCAGGTTGTTTTTGCCGCAAAGTTCACACAGTTCAAGACGATGTCGGAAGCACAGCTTGCCAAGGTTACAATGTTGGGCAAGCACTTTAAGCGTACGTTCGAGCTGTTTAATCCCATCAAATCAAACGGAGCCCACAAAGACGGTGGATTGAGTGAGTACAGTTTCCTTGCATTTTGGGTTGCTGACTCTCTTGCCACAGAAGGGGAGATGAGCGCAGAAGGTTATCGTGCTGGCTATGAGAAGGATGTCGATTTTGGTGCATACAAGATAAAAAAGCGCCTGGGACTCGACCAAGCCGCGATTGCTGCAACATATCGCAAGCACACGGATGAAATGAAAGACGTCGCGGTATGTGGGGATTTTATTTAGTATACAGTTTATTTTACACACTTAAACTCTAGGCGTATTATGAAGAGTCGTATGAGAACCTGTGCCCTGTCGCCCGGAAACATTCGCTTGAGTGGATGGATGAGTTTCAGATGCCAGAGTATGGGGCAACAAAAATCATTTTTGACCGCAGTAACGTATGTTATTCCCTTTATTTATGTCATATTGAATGTTTGCTCACTCAACACAGCCAGACTACGTAGTGGAACGCACGGTCTCTGGGTCTAATCTCACAGTGACTCGATACGACTTTTCCAACGTGTTTCACCGCGATAACGACGCATCCCCCTTCTCGTTTGGTATCTGGTTCTTGACAGACTCGGATGGGAAACCAGTGATAGACAAAGATGCCACCCGAACGGCTGTGGATGGCGGACAGTTTGTTCTACCCGAGTTCAAGATCGCTGTTGATTTTGGGGGATGCGCAGGCCAGATCGACATGATGTGGCGTGGGTCTCAAGACCTACATGCTACTGCTCGTTCCAGAACGAAGGCTGGGTATATGCGCTTTGGAACTTCTACATCTGCAAAATCCGATTTTCCCGTTGAGCGCTCATGAGCGCTCAAAACCCGCTTGAGCGAGTGAGCCACCCCCCCCTTATCTTAGGTACTCACTGATTGTACCGCATGAGGTACTGACCGATCGTGATCGTACCACGCGTGGCCATGGAGCTCCCAACAGCCCCGATGCGGCGTCTCATCGCCCTCATTAGTGCACACCTCGTGCTCATGAGGCTCATGAGCCTCCGGTGTGCTCATGAGCACCATGAGCACACCTCGTGAGCTCCGTGAGGCTCATGATCGGCGCCCATATTTGGATATGTATAAATGTATGAGTTTATATGATATTTCTTAGGTCGCTTCGTTGAGCAGACATAACGCATATTTATTGTTTTATGTATGTATCATTGTATGTACAGAACACGACGGCCGGAGTGGTTGACAAACGTGGGGCGGTTTAGTTCCAAAGTAACACGGGAAGCAGCGTATGCCGCAGTCAAAAACAAGAGATGAAGGAGTAAGGGACGTACAACATAACGGCTGGCCTCGAATTTTTTTTCTGGCACAGTTCGCGCTGTTCCGATGGGACTCACACGTATGTTCAATAGGAACATGTCAACAGTTATCACTTAGCGATGGATAAGCATACGTACCGTACATGAAGACAATCGTGATCGCGAGACATGAAGGTCAAGCGGCGCATCGTGGAACTGGTAAATATAGTTACTTCGTGAAACAGAAATATTGAAAGGGCAACGTACCGTCTCGTCCATCGCCAAGTTATGTTATAGGCTCAAAGTACAGTAAGATTAGCCAAAGACACGTCTAGCGGGTGGTTGAAAGCGAGAGTTGGGGGCAGCAGAGTCGTGTTGTAGATATGGACGAAGCTCGAGCTATCTGTAGGCTTTGAGATGCGCTGTGGAGCATGGAATACCATAGAACACCGCAGCATTAATACCCAGAATCGGCCTATCTCATCAATCCGAAGCTCTGATATCGGAGCGATTGGCTTCATGGCCGAGTTACGCCCGGCGACACACTATCTCAACCCTTCGCCAACCACTTGCCTTCGAATCCACCTTCATCCCCCTTCTGCTACGCGTGCCCTCTTGAACACATCTCTAGCAACGGCCTTGGCGGTGATTCCACCGGTTTCTGATAAGTATATTACTCGACCGAGATTCACTGCGCCAAAGGTGCTTATAAACGTTAACTGCGTCCTTTACACTCGAGCAGACATTATCCGACTGACTACGCGATCCATTTCGTTGACTTCAAACAACTCCCACTCGTGGTAAGTACGAACCCTCCTTATTGTCCCACTTCATCGCTTACAATCGAATGTTTTGCCGGCACTTTGGAGCGTGCGTATCACTGCGCTGTAACGAGTCTCGTACCACTTTTATTTTATACACAGCCTGCCCCAACAGTTCTTTGCTCCTCGAGTTACTGGCGCTACTAACATGAATGATAACCTGTTGTACTACCTCGTCTATGTACTGTATTCGCATGAAATTACACCCAATCGTGCTACAATCTGGTTCGTGCGAATGATACGCCGCAGATACGGGTCTCAAAAAATGTTTCTTATATACAATTACGAAGCTCCGTGAGACCCACAAGCCCTCATATTAAGCATATGAGCTTAAATGAGCGATATACCCTGGGCTCATGAAGCTCACGAGCCATATAGAGACACTCATGAGGCTCATGAGCCATCGAGTTCTCATGAGGCTCATGAGCGCCAATCAATGGTTAGTAGGTGATCCGTGAGAACAAGTCACGGACTCATCGAGTGCTCCCTGGCGTTAAACGAGCACTCACCACAGGCGAGTTACTCATTGAGGAAAAATGCTTTTGCAGACGTATTCAAGGCGCTAAACGACTTGCAGATCGTGTCCAAAAGGTGTTGCAGAAACCAGCTAGCCAGGTTAGAATTACTGATATAGCGAGCCATCTGGAAGATGCTGCAGTTTGATATGTTTTGTTGTCCAAATGTTTTGTAAATGCTAGGAAATTTGATTGATAAAAAAGCCTCGATTCTAACAAAGTAACTTTATTATTGACGTCCACAATGAAACATTGTTGTGGGCTACATCTTTAAATTCGATAGATAAAGACAATACGAACCGACGAGCAAGGTGTCGCCCACGGCAGTGGGCATTTCTAGTGGTATAATCATCGTGAATAACTTAAAACGAGCCCGGCAGGATACGGATACAGTACCATGCTTAGCGATACAACACCGATACAGGGTTAGGTAGGGTGACCGAGATATCATGTAGGCATGAAATCGAGTTAGCAGAGCAACTACCACGAGCTATACAGGTGCGTTTAATCAGAAGCCAAGCTTTATTAACTCCGGGGCCCAATGACGTAGACGGGTATACATTACAGTAGAGTATCCGTACACCAAAGGAACTAAAATACAGCAAAGTCGTCAAAGACACATCGGTTATCGATGACTAGGAGGTGGAGGTGACACTGTTCGTATAGACTTAATATCACCAATAGCCCCATCAAATTTCGACTCTGTAGGAGACATCTCAGTTCGATGAGGAGATTTCGGCTCCAGAGGAAGGTTGAAAATGGGTGCCTGAGGAGAAGGAGACGGTAGAGACAGAGTGGGTTGATCGTGTATTGACCGCCCGTCAATAACGTCTGTTCCGGTGGCCTCAGGGTCAGAAGAGCAGGGCTTCGGGCGCATTATGCGCCATGCTACAAGCACGTCCTCTTGACTGGCGAATATGAGGAACATGAGGACCCCAATTGAAGATACAATGATATCTGGGACAATTAGTGAAAACACTGAGGTTGCGACAAAGCACAGGACCAAGCCAATCTTTACTTGCTCGTCAGACTATGCCCAGAAGGAGATGAACGGGCTCTTCACTCACAAGCACAATGAACGCAAAAGACATAATCCGAGCGAAAAAAGGGAATGAAATATCCCCCATTTCAGCACGACCAAAGCGGCGTGACTTTCGATACTGTTGATATGCCAGTATCATGGCCCATGCTTTTGGAATTCAACCTCAGAACTACAAGCGTTGATGGAAACAGATGCCGTACCTTGGAAGACGAGACAAAGAATGCAAAGTATAGCGGCAAGCGCACCAGCCACGATACCTGCAGCATCCACCTTGAGACTGCATACTGTGAAAAGACAAGCAGAGGACATACCAAGAGATTGATTATCGGAAGTACAGTAGAAGGTGACCTGATGGACTCGTGAGTTGACTTGCAGTGTAGCAAAGATAGCGGCCTCCACCCCCCAAACGACGTAAGGAAATCCCAAGAGCTATAATAGGAATAATTAGATTATTTTCAGCTCGAGAGTTGTTCACTCACTAAGAACGAATGCCACAGCGGTTCCTTCGGTACCACAGCGTTCTTTCGGACGTTCCATATCACATACCAAACCTACGTCCAGGTTGGCTGAAGGCCCACGAATGCAATCGGTTTGTATAATACACATACCTTCCACACCATCGCCAGTCCAGCGGCCGATATCCCAGACGGTTGCGCCAACATCAAAG
>WSTJ01000353.1:0-27731 GCA_019623705.1 Ceratobasidium sp. 428 | reverse complement strand
ACCAATACTAACTTTTAGGCAATTCTGAGGACAGATTCAGGCACCTGGGACCTTAGTGCATCTTTCATATCTTGTCAGAAATTTCCTTTTTTGGTAAGTCCAGTTACCATATTTGGTGCATCAGCTCAGTATTGACTGTCCACTGGCTATATGCTAGGTGTATGCTAGGTATATGCTAGGTATATGCACTTTCCTTGACTTCCAACCACCAATAGAACTCATTTTGAGCTCTTTGCCAGCTGTACATATGCCTGTAGCTACTGGTTCCTCTGCTGAATGTTGAGTTTGAGGTTGCAGTAGTACATAGCTGCAGATTCTACCACAAAAGCTTAAATTTGAGGTAGTTTGCCTTACTTCATATAGTAGTGTAAGACCCCTAAGACTGCTACTTAACAAAATAATAATACTTTCTCTTTGGTTCTTTAAGATTCATTCAAGATCCTTGGCCTCATTACAGCTCAAAAGTACTAATAAGTAATTCTAACTAATTCCCTATAATTACATGTAACAAAAGGGAATTCCCAGGAAGTCCTGGGAATTCTAGGGAATTCTAGGGAACTCTAGGGAATTCTGGGGATTTCCCAGGATTCCTAGTAATTCCTGCTAAATCTTGTCCCTGGGCGAATACCAGGACTTTTGTCCGGTACCGCCTTTCATACCCCTCGCCATGGTTGTCTCCAAGAAACCTTCCGTGTGATTGTTGTTGTTCACACTAGCTAGCCAACGGTTGAGTCGCTCAAAGGCAAAAAGCCAAGTTTGAGCCGAAGCGCCATACTTGAGAAGAGCGTCGGCAAGATGCATGAGGTAATGCCAATTTGGAGTGAGCGCGCAGTTCAGGCGAGTAAAAACAGAAGCAACCCGATAGAGCAAGCGCTGCGCATGAGCGACCCCTGCTCGAGTGATGTGATGCGAGAGAACTTTCTTGAGAGCCCGGCAATACGTCAAGACATTCAAGAAGATCAGTCGGCGACTACGAACTGAAGCGCAAGACTCAATAGTTGGTCCGTTGTCACGCGCCCCTCCTTCGTATCGATGGACATGTCGGCGCCTTCGAAACAGCTCCTTGGCTATCTTCTGCTGGTATTTATACACCTTAGTGTGAGTGGCACCTCGAGGGAAGAGACCGTCTGGAATGGAATCGCCGACTCGCCAAGCTTCAAAGAGAAGAGCAAATAACACGACTTCAAGGTGGCGGAAATGTTCCGCCTTACCGCCTTTAAGTAAACGACTGAACTGTAACTTAAACGTCAGTGAAAGAAGTCAACAAAAATAATAGTCAGTATGCGACCATACCTCTGGGATCCTTCGCGTGCAGAACGAAGGAAAAATTAAATTATCAAGAAATTGGTTGGCACGTCCAAGTGGCTCGTCTCCAGGTGGCTCATCTCCTCGAGGCTCCATTAGCCCTGGCCCAAGGATAATCTCTTGGATGAGATTTCGGCATCTGCAAACCTGACAAAACTACTGGAGGTCTCCAGAGTATTGGACTTTCTTATCTAGAGCTCAGAAGAATTGGGCTTTCTAATCTAGAGCTCCGGAGAAGTCAGGTTTCTCACGGAGAAGTGCCAATTCTCCGGAGAGCTCTGGAGAACTGGTGGAGCTCTCTGGAGAACTCGGGAGAACTGGGATGTCTCCCGGAGAAAGTCCAATTCTCTGGAGAACTCCTTGTTCTTTGGAGAGATCAGGAATCTCCAGAGAACCCGGGAGAAGTCCCAGGCCCGAAACTTGATTGGTTGAACTGCCATTAAATTTCGTTTTTTTCCTTTTTTTTGGATAAAAAATGATTCATTGTATTGTACATGCAGAAGAAAAAGTGCATATAGCTACGGGCTGCGCAAAGTACGCTGAGCAGTATAATGGAGCTGACGTACATTGTCTGACAGACTCTGCATGCTGTCAACACTTCCAGTATTGGTGTAGCGCGTCTCACAAACAAGCTTGGCGTCCCGATGACGAAAACAGACATAAGGATTGCCCTCGTTTGTCTAGTTGGAGTGTGCAAAAAAAACTCAATAAGGGAAACATCACAGGTATGGAGATGGCCGCTGCTTACATTGATCTGCGGGATGATGTGGCAGCCCTCGAGTTCGAGGCGTCGTTCCCGCCAAGGGATAGAAGAAATTGGGGAGGCGGTTGGCACACGTAGGCTCAAGCTCGGTAACGACGGGGAAGACGGAGATGGCCCGGGGAACGTTAAGCAGACGAACAAGAAACAAAGTGGTTGACTCACCGCATGCAGGCAAGGATCTCAATCGTCCGTCAGACGCTCGAGAATGCCCATGAAGCGCTCAGACGCGCTCGGGGTAATGAAGGTCAATGGGGCCTTGGGCTCCTCGTCACAGGCCATGGCGCTATGAAGGGGCGCTCAAGCTGACGGTGGAGGACTGGTGCGGGCCGACTAGGCAAGCTCGGCGTTGTTCTTGGCGAGCCGTTTGGTGTTGGGCTCGCCCCTGTGGCAGCCGTATGCCCTAGCGACCGCGCTGCCCTGGGTATCCTCAGCGATGCCCGAGAAGCGGATGTATCCCTCGAGCTTTTCCCAACGGCTGGGAGGATAGTGCTTCTCCCAGTTGGCGACATGGCCGGCAGTGTTGAACGTCGGGATGTAGGCACCGGAGCCGGAGGCGCGCTGGCCCACCGCTCGGAGCTAGGCTGTCGGCAGCGCAGCTTGGAGGTAATGTCCTGTGAAGAATTGGTCAGCAGGCGACGTCACGCACCGCACCGGGTGAGCAGCCAATGAGACGATGCCGTGCAAGCGGGGGCTCAGCGAAAAAACGGTATCGGGCAGCATCGGCTCACATGACTGTCCTCGGCGTCGACGCTAGCGGTGGAGGAGACCTTGTTCTTGTCATCGTCGTCGTCGATGGCTGATCGGCCTCGATGTCTCCGTGGTGGACGGCGAGCTTGAGCTTGCTGGTGAGCCATGGCTTCGAGCGCGACTTAGTGCTGTAGCCGGTCGCTGCATTTCCACGCATGTGGAGGCCGTCATCGTCAGTTGCTGAGAGCAGGCGGCGAGACGAATCAGCGTGCGATTGTTATTGAGTTTAGCCTAGGGCGATGATGTATAAAAAACGCACCCACGTCCCTGTCGGGTTTGGAAGTGAGGGCCGGTGTGGCCGCTGGCAGTGGGCAACGGGCGGCGAGCCCCAAGGTCGAGGCTGAACGTAAGGGGGATTGTGAACACCCGCGTAAAAGGCCCGGCAGGATTGCGAGCAAAGCGAATTGGCAGTCAGGGAAGGGCACAAGCAAATTCGGCAGCGCTGGTAAGCATCGATTCAGACTGCAGGCGGGCTACTCACCAATCGAAAACTTGGGCGAAAACGTTGCTTTCGCCCGATCCAAAAACTCCGGCCGCTACGGCATTATTCGTAGGTCAAACACGGCGGCGAGCTAACGTCAGGCAGAGATCGTGAGCCATCCACTAGTCGCGAGAGGTGAGAAGCAGGCGGCAAGGCGTCTGGCTGGTTTTTCAGGCGTCGGTGAAGTGGGTGGTGGTGGCGAGCAAGAATCAGGAGTGGCGGATGCAGCGTGGCACGTGATGCACAGCCATCAGGGTCGCTGATCAACGCGACTTGGCGGTTTCCGCGCCCCACCACACCACACGCTCACTCCACCGCTGCCCTCCCTTCGCCAACGAGCGGCTATCGCTCGACACCGAGTCGTCCGCCGTTTGCTAAACCCCGCACCCAGTCTGGATGCTGCCAAGGCGTCCGGTAAGTCGCTCGGTGTGACCTATAGCCTGGGCTGATGTTATCCACCCCACCCCCGCCGGTCGTTCATCACATTCGCCTCACCTGTCGCCCGCTCGCTATGACCCGACATGGCGCGCCGTGACCGCTTATCGTCCTCGTCGTAATGACGCCCGTGCCACAAACGGATGTAACACGAGCGACGAGCCGCTCGCCACATGTCGCTTCCGATCGCCGCCCACACGCTGTCGTGCTACCGCGCCACGCCGCTTCGGGCCCGCCATTCTACGCGCTGAGTGGCTTTTTCAAAGATTGATGCGGTGAGTCAATTGCTCGTACGCTGACGTTTGTGCAACACTAAACGCGACGTCTACGCACCCTTCTACTACTTGATCATGCCCTCGTCTACCCCATCTCGACTTCCCCACGCATGCGCAAGATCCCGACCCTTGATGACAGTAACCGGATCCGGCGTCTCACAAGAGTCCTGCGAAGTCCGCGTATGCAGACGCGAATATAACCTTTGGACGGCAAGCGCACTCCACTTGGCTCATGCGCTCGAATCTCGTGCGGTCCGTGGCAACGGAAAATCTGTTCGAACGAATTTGAGCTTGGACGAGGGTGACGAGGACATGAACACCGGCGATCTTGGCCGAGTCCTATCTCGCGTTCTAGGTGCGTTTCTTGTTCTGCTCGGGCTGATACGTGTTTGCTCACATTCGAACGAACGCCACGAATAATCCATTCGATCTCCTGCTCGTGCCGTATCTTCCATTCCAAATGCTACGGCCGTGGCGAGGCCGTCTCATTCGACCAACTCGCCCTCGCCGTTCGTCCTTCCCGCGCGATCTCGCCCGTTCGACCGTGCAATCTTGCCTACGCCGGCTTGATTGTTAGATATGTCGGCTGACACGACTGCAGGATCTGATGCCCACACCGGGTGCGCTATTGCTCCGGGCGAGACTGGAGCGGGACTGTGGTTAGGCGATCGCCATGGGATGACGCACCCAGATCCAGGTAAGAGAATTGGTCCAGCAATCGGGTAGCATATTGAGCCGAACTGGGCGAGTCTTCGGGTGTGGAAAAGACGATAAACAGCGGTTGCCCGAGTGTGAGGGGATGAACTGACAAAGCTGGGTACAGCGACCAGCCAACTCGAGGCGATTACCCAGCGCATGGCTCAACCCCAGCAAGATACAAACGGAGACGCTCGCTCAGCAACGCACAGTCGGGACCGTCAACGCGGTGGATGGTGATGGTATGATAGTGACCCCGCCATGCCGAACGAAACAACGGTTTGGTTCTGGGGGCCTGGCCCGGTACGTCTAGCACTGCTCCTGAGATAGACACCGCTACTCTTCGGTCTTTGGTCCTGGGTGCCTAGTGCTTTGTCTGTGACTATTCGTGAATGTAGATACATGTTCAAAATATACTGATTTTGCTCATTACGCAAATGAAAATGAAAAAACAATTTCAGTGACAGTTCAACCAATCAAGTTTCGGGCCTGGGACTTCTCCCGGGTTCTCTGGAGATTCCTGATCTCTCCAAAGAACAAGGAGTTCTCCAGAGAATTGGACTTTCTCCGGGAGACATCCCAGTTCTCCCGAGTTCTCCAGAGAGCTCCACCAGTTCTCCAGAGCTCTCCGGAGAATTGGCACTTCTCCGTGAGAAACCTGACTTCTCCGGAGCTCTAGATTAGAAAGCCCAATTCTTCTGAGCTCTAGATAAGAAAGTCCAATACTCTGGAGACCTCCAGTAGTTTTGTCAGGTTTGCAGATGGGGTTGTTCCTAAATGCACAAGATGCATCACATCGGGCGGACACATCAATGTACTGTACCAGCCGCCTAACCGATCGAATTCGGTAAATGTAACGCCAGTACGCTGGCGCATGTTCTCTCGTCTTTGTGCATTTGGCTCTCGGAGCCATGCGTGTTTTTGATTTAGTGTATTGATCGGGTCACGAAGGCGAAAGTCTAAAACCAAATCAGCAGCTGAAAACATCCGTGTATGTGCTCACCTTTAAACCCCTGAGGCACCGAAAGATACGAACGCTGCATATGGCAGTACAAGCAGAAATTCTTTTCTGATCTTGTGCCCGCATGTCCGCAGACCTTCCGTCGCGCCATATAATCTAATCGCGCCAAGGTCAAGTGCGCATGAACAAGTTTCCGCTCACAACGACCTAGCGCTAAGCTAAAAACATTCATGCGCTGGCCTACACAGAGTGTAAGTGATATAATAGAGGAGACAAAGCAAAAATCACCTTGCTCCAGTTTAATGAGTGAATCGACTATTGGTTCCATCATCTGATCAAACTCATATCCTGAAGGCTCAGTTGGGCCGGGGATAATCCCTACTAAGATAACATTCTCTACAAGGTGGCGAAGGTGAAACGGGAGGTTGTTAATGACAAGGAAGATGCCGCTCGAGCTATATCCACGATACCCAAATGTCTGAAAGCTTAAGTCAAAGGCGTTAGACTAGAGAGAGTAAACGGGATTGAGAGCGTATACATACCCGTCTGTATTCATAGCCAAACTCAAACCAAGCGGGAGATTGGCAAGTAAAGCAGGCTGCTCTTGTCCCTCTGCAGAAGTATCTTCATATTGTCGTCGCTCGGCGTTCCACCATCGTCTAAGCTTTGCCGGTTCGCTGTTCCATACCCAGGCTTGTGATATATCGCTGAATTTTTGGTCTAATGGTGTAGAATCAAGCCAGTCTTGCTTTGTCAAAGGTGGGTCATCCTCTTCGCCGTGTGGTTGCCTAATCATTGCTTCAGGTACTCCGGGCCGCTCAACCAGGCGCTCAAGGGCAATCTCTGGCGGGAAAAAAGGAAAACACTTCAGCGGAACGCGTTTTTTTACGCCACCATATAGCTCTTTTTCCTCCCATACCGGGTAACCGCAGCGCTCCCCAGTACTAGGAAGTATGTGGGGACATCCAGGAAAGCGAGCATTGTTAATTGCAGCCATCGAATGGCGTGTGCCGCAGCCTTTACACATAGCAAAGATGACTATATGCTCATCTGAGTTGACACCAAGACGCCGCTCGAGAGATCGCAAAGTGAGCGCCATGGTAGGTACACATTCAAGAAGCTCCTGCGACAATGTACCTTCGTCTGCAGCATCTTCGAGCGCATATTTGTGAGACGCCAGCATTCGAGAGGTTTGCTGTCGAGTAGAACCGCCAAATACAGACTCGACCCAAGTGCGAACATAGATATTCCGAAGTCTACTGGGCTGTTCAAATGCTGCTCCAAGCTCAGCTTCCGGATCCTCAGGCCCAACGTCGGGTTCGTCGTGTACTGCAGGCATACGCACGCCATCATGAACTCCAGCTTCCGCCTCATCATCGTCATCGGGAGGTATGTCGTTTGGGTCATCTCCATCTCCGTCGGATGGGGGCTCGTCAAGGTCAATCGGCTCGTCAAACTCAAGTGGTTCAGGCGCTAAGTCAGCAAGGTCAGCATCGTCAGCAAGCATTTCCTCGTAAAATTGTTGATCCTCTTCGGGCGAGATGTAGCGTAGCATTGGCAGCTCTAAGTCCGAGTCTGTGCGAAATGAAGCTTGGGACAACGAGCGTACAGGATGCAATGGGACGGGCTCATCGCCAAGCGAAGCTACTGGTGATGGAGAGCGAACATGAGGACCATCCCAGTACTCAAGATACAGCGCTTCAGAATAGCCTAGGGGGTCTAGTGGTGGAAATACATTAGGGCTATCAGGAGCAATTGTACTGGGAGTAGAAGCCCGCTCGTACGTGGGGTCGCGATTAGATCGCAAGTAGTAGTGCGGTTCAGGACTTGGTGAGCGTTCACGGTGAGGTGCTGAGTAGATACGGAGATTACGCGGTACACGTCCAACCACAGAGTCAGTAGATTTGTTGTCGGAGAAATTCATTCTAGCCTCGTTTGCATTTAGAGATCCGCCGTCTGAGGTCTTGTCCGCGCCTCCGGCGGCAGGAGACTGGCAACGAGAGCCCAAGTGAGAGCCAACAGCAGAAATCCCACCAGCGTCATAATCCAGCTCATAGATATTGCGAAGAGTGACGGAGGGAGTCCGAGAGGGTGAGGAATGATTGGGCGAAACAGAGCCCCAAGCGCCGAGCGAGCCACGCGAGCCACGCGATTCATGCGAGTCAGAAGAGCGCTTTGAAGATGGTCCAGAGCAACCTATATCCACCAGCACACCCTCACTTCCCCTTCCACGTTTCCTGGGCCTGGCTAATCCGTAAAGTATTCGATGATCATCTACGGTGCGTGGTAGCCGGAAATGATTACTGTCGCATTTCTGGCAGTCACAGAGTGTTCTATCGGCGCCTAGGGCTCGTTTTACACTGACTTTGCCCTAAAGTCGTGTTAGAAAAGCACGCTCATTGTCTTAATCTCCTACCTTCTTGGCTTTTCTATAGGCCTCTGCCATCGCCTGCTCTCCAATCTTTTTGGGATGCATAATGCGTTCGAAGGGAGTAGACAAATTGTTCAATTTACTCGTAGTTTATTGATACACTGGAAGGCACGATACAGAGCGAATGGCTGGTACGGTGGTGGCTAAGGGTAAGTCAATATATTGGTCATCGTCCGCCTTAGGTCTTCAACAGGAGAAATTTCTGAACCATATCCATACGGGATCCAACCATTGTCCAGTGTTATCCAGTGTTATCCCAGGTTATTCGCTTGGATATCTGTCAGATAATCCGGGGTGAACTGCGGTGCTGACTGTGTATGGAACACCCGTTCTCACTCACATCCAATCCGGGGGCTTCGGCTCCGCGCCGTCCTCGTCACCTGGGACTTTATGGCGACTCGACTTGTCTTCGGGGCTGCTGGGCCTCTGGACGCTCCAGTAGAAGGCATAACCATATTGATAACCCTCGCGGACGAAGAGGTCCCGGAATAACTTCCGAGGGTAGCTGGAATCCAGCTTATCGTCGAAGCGGAGCGCGCGACAGTAGTTCAAGAAGATGCCAAACTCGTTGAGGAATCCAGGGCAGAGCGAGTTGGTAGGGGGGTTATTATGTCGTGGTGAATGAAGTTGCGGTTGTGGACGAGCTCCACGTGAGATCTACCTCAGGACAAATAATCAGTAAGCAACCACAAATAGTCTGATGGCTGACTCACCAGCTGGTTAACAAGAAGCAACACGGTCTTGAGGGGAACTGCAATGCGATTGCGAGGTCGAGGACCATAGCGTTGCAATCACACTCGGTCCGAACCAGCGGGCGAAGGGTACACCAACACCAACACCACGAGCGAAGGTCTTGTAGACCTTGCTCTCGTCCTGGGTTGGGGGTGCGTTAATGCGTAATAAAACCAATTCCTACAAATTCAGAGAACATCATACATCACAGACCCGGAGCATCAGTCAGATAGGAGATCGACGTTTATAGTTTTGAATGAAAGCAAAACCAAGAGGCGTGTATAACAGGGGGGGGGAGAAAGATGTTAGGTTTGAGCATGAAAATACAAAAAAAGTAATTCACAGCCACCCATCAAACCCGTCGCAGGGAGCATCTCACAGTCTACAGATGCCAATATGGGAAAGGGCATACACCCAATCGCATACTGGATTTGAAAACTGTGGTATACCCCTCTGCACCCGGGCTTGAAGGGATCTAGAAAGAGTGTAGGTTAGCATAATATCCTATTTAGAATTGGGTATATAAAAGGTTTCTCTATATGCAATTCGTCCCCGGGTCCGGATCGCATTCTAGGAATAATTAGCGCTATTCTAAACATCCATGAAGAATGTGTGCTCACTAGAGAAGCATAATGGGTCGAAAGCGCCGGCTACTAGTCTTCATCAGACTGTGGGTCGCTGTAGTTTCACATCATTAGTGGCGTTTGTCCTGAAATGTAAGAATCGAACTTACTTATCTAAATCAGTCGGTCGACCGTATAACCTGTCGACTAAAACAATGATCAATATGAAGTATCCGGACGCTGAGAGGTAAAACGCCATGAAAAAGGGTCGTACTTTCCGCGCTTTGGTCGAGAAACATCCGGGATGATTCGACCGCAGCGACAAACAGAGAATCTATCGGAGGTTCAAGCTTGTGTGTTAGATACTTAAATGGAATAAACATGATACATACTAGGGTTCTCGTCTACGACGCTAACGGGATGCGCCACCCCCCAATACGCATCGATACTGTTTTGATTGTAGAACTAAAGCAAAGCCCAGCGTTAATCATAGCAACTAAACATTCGAGTTAGCATGGCGCACCTGCTGTTGGTGATATGTAGCTGGCGACCAGTAGACTCGTCGGCTCGTGGCCTAGGGGAGAAAGAGTAAATATCGTCTATTAGAAAGTTGTTCCTCCAAGCAGAGCTAGGATTTTACTGACGCAGTTAGGGTGGGCTGTAGTCACGTGCGGAACGTCCTGCCGGAAGATCATCTCACGGCGCTGGGAGGGAACACCTGGTAGAATCGAAGATTCAGACAGCGCATATGTGGCCGGCTACAGTATAAGACGTACCATCAACCCAGTATGTATTATTCAAATACACCGCCGGCTGCATAGGCGATATAACCAACCTACTAAAGCCGTGAGTGGGATACTCATCCTCCTAGTGGGAGCACACTTACTGCGAGGCTTCGCAATCGTCACAAAGCCTCGAGGCTGGGCTTCCAAACAGATCGTTGGATGTGTCGACTCCGCATGTC
This sequence comes from Ceratobasidium sp. 428, assembly GCA_019623705.1. Lineage (NCBI taxonomy): Eukaryota > Fungi > Basidiomycota > Agaricomycetes > Cantharellales > Ceratobasidiaceae > Ceratobasidium > Ceratobasidium sp. 428. Next base: position 17,378 of record WSTJ01000353.1, on the reverse strand, counting down.
TACCACGTGTTATCACGTCCAGCATCAACACGCCGAAAGTACGCGGCAGACAGTCGAGGTAACCGAGTCGCAAGGATCCCTCGATGGTCAATCGGTGTCCATAACCGAAATACGCAAACTCACCATGCATTCACGAGTAAACTGCAGAATAATCCAAGTACGAGGCTGGCGACCGACTGGACAAGGGGGAATTCGGTCGCCGCATCGTTCAAGGACCTGCCTCCACGCGTAGCTCCGGCTTGGGAAGCAGAGAAGCAACGTTTTGCATGTACGAGAAAGACTAAGAAGGTCCTTGGGGTCGTCGATATGAGATGCGATCTGAGGTGGCTTTAGTCCCAAAAGTCACCTTCGCGGAGATCTACTCACAATCATAGAGGTGGCCGTAAGGCATTGAAGGGCTTTTGAATGAGAGTAGTATCGGGCCATTGTGTATATTGGCGAAATCTTATAAGGATTTCTCGTCAACTTTATCCAATCCAAATACCGATATTTCATACCAGCCTGGTTTTTTAGTCAGTCGGCGCGGAGATATGCTCTTATCAGTGTCTGTTTTATTGTGATTTAGCCTATGATACTGGGAACTTCACGAGTCTGTCTAACTTACGTCAAAATAAGATCTACCCTCGGATTCAGTTGATTCCTTCGCTCGATCGTAGCAGATACAAGTTCAAAGCGGAATCCTTTAGAGTGATTGTGTGTAGCTTTGGGAGAGGGTCGAGTCTCGTAGAGGTGGTGGTCGTTGAGGGAAAGGGCATGAAAAGGCCAACGTGCAGGTTTTGATCTGCCTGACAGATCGCAGCGAGGCCAGAGCTGTCAGCGTCCAGCAAGGCTGCTCAAAGCGCGCGTCAAAGGCATAGAGACGCTCGAACCGGGCTTGTAGGTCATAGGTTGACTGAGTCTCAAGGCCTTGGTACGTCGGAGAATCATAAGGTATCAAGTCAGTGTGGACGCGATAGAAAATGAACAAAACTCAAACAAGTCATAATCGAAAGGCAATCGATTCGCAGCCAATTCGAGACTTTCGAAGCCCTCCCATATCCTAAATGGACGTGTTAAATTCCACTCTGTGAGTAAGCTATGTCAGTTATAATCATGCGGTCCTTGGTGGCTGGGGATACATGAATGAATATTTGAATTTCCGGCAAAGTGTGATAATGACCGGGAACCTGATACCAAATATGTCAGCGCTTCCCAATCGACTTGGAGAATAACCAGGCTAAGATGAACCAGGTCCAGGGGGCCCATACCCATGGTCGTTGTTAGTTGCGAGTCACGGGTGGTCGTGGTGTTTGGCTATGATGCACGCCGTTACATGTGTATCGTTGACAAAGCGAGGAGACCAAATGAAAGATAGCGTAAGCCAAAAACAAGTGATAATGATAAAGAATTAGACAGACGTGAGCTGTTCCAAAACATGATTTGTCCTCGGGCATAGCGAGCTGTACAAACCAGTCGTGAATTCATCTATTAATTCGATGATGAGGCTCACACAGTTCATGGAACACCATATCCATTGAAGGCATTGGAAGGGATCAGTTCGGTTCCCAGAATGTGAGCCTGCATGACGGCTGGAAGAGATGGTAGGAGGGGGCAAAGGGTGTTAACTTTCCATGTAGTTAAGGCTTCGAGTAAGTGACCTCGCGTATGAGGCGTGCCCCGTGGGCGTCTATAGAATTTGTAGTGTATCAGGTTCTCTATCATACGAAGAATACCCCAGTAGCCGCCAACGGGCATTCTCGTTCGCCATACCGATCAATCGAGCCGTGAAGGAAGATATGAGCTCCTAAGTTTTAAGCTACCTGAAGAAACATACGGCGCTTTCTAGAAAAGTTGGTTTCGATTCTACGCCGCACTACCTGATCTGATCAGGTGGCTAACCTTGTTCTTTAAGAACTCGTGAAAGAAGCCATGAGGTGTGCGATCCTCAGTTTGGCCAAAACCTTCACAAGAATCGGCTAGATGAGACCCCTAATTTCGCCATAGAGTCGGTGTTAAATCGGCTATTTGAAAGCTTAAACTCGATTGAGAACTTTAGCCTACCCAGGTTAGATCTTGATGACGGTGGTCAATAGGCTTGGCATAGAAAAATCAACAGGCTTAAACTCGGGAGTAGACGGCGCCACCAATAAATCTACCGTGTCTCATCACTTTTTCGGCTAATTGATTTGGATGAGCCGCCCATATACTGAAGTAGGCATAAGCAGTGGCTTCTCTTGGCTCTCCTATCTTGAGAACATGATCTTGTAAGACTCAGTGCACAAAAGCGAAGTAGACTCATGTTCTGTGATACAAATCACCTTGTATGGCAAGCGTCTTGAGTAGTATGCTTAACACTGATAGGGGTATTCAGAGTGGTTTTTCCAAACTCAGTTCTAGTACCGATTCTCGTCTTCTCCTCGAGCTAGTGCGAAAGCCGAGCTTAGTGAACAGATTGGGGAAAACTACACTGAATGATTTCAATATTGCTAGAAAACCGGGTTTAGCAAGCAAACGGGTCAATGACCTGGTTTCAAAACGGAAAGATAGGCTACATGGTTCATTCGGCTGAGAGGTTTAGCATAAACAAAGCTTTCTTACGGGCTGGAAAGACTTCGGGGTTCGTGCTACGAGTTTGAGTTTGATTCAACCCAGGTATCGTTGTTACTTTGTATCAGAATCAGACTCAGATATGTCAGCGCATATACCCTCACAATATTTGTCCGATGAGAGCTCACTTCATAATAAGTTAGCTTCAAGGCGACAGAGGTGGTACGGTCGCGCAAGAGTAAGTCGAAACTAATTCCTGCTGCTGAGCTGCTGTAGCGAAGTTCCATTTGATTCAAAAATGTTACTCCTTATATGTGTGTTTATCATACCGAAGCAGTCCAGGGTTTACAATGGACGCTTCAGCAGCGAGTGTTTCACCTGTAAGATCGAATCCACTGCTTCATCGAGCACCTGCGTTGAGGCAAGCGCTTCGGACTTGTGTGGTGCGCTTTAAGCGGAGAGCAGAATCGACTGAACTGCGTCTGTGGCGCACCCGACCTCGAATCGAAGCATAGGAGTCAAAGGTCGTGCCGGACCGGGCTTTTACAACAACACCAGTGCCGAAACCAGAGTTACTGCTCGCCACGATGATTCAATGACAAACAAGACCAGATTATATTCGTGGTATAGAGTATTCTGCGTAATTAAGTTTTTGAATGCCAATGTACTTAGCCAAACGAATAAATAACCAGCTTAATGACACTCAAGTTCGTGGTAAGAGAAGAAAATACACGAGGAGGAAGATATCCGGAGCCTTATAAGGCGCTCGGCCACGCATACATGAATAAATCGTTAGCCAGCGCCTAAGGTACTGCATAGGAGGGCTGACCGTCCCGTTACCCATCAGTTACATTCTGTCGCGTCACGTGCCAAACCGTCACCTCGACTTTTAACCACGACGACGGACAAAATTCGACCTCTCGGCAACGTTTTCTACGCAGGAGGAGTGTTAATACTCTTGGTCCACTAATCAACTACTCTTCAAAAATGTCTTCCGACAACACTCTTTACATCGAAAGCAAGATGCACCTCAACTAGGATGCTTACCCAACTAAAGGCGGGGTTTATTTATCCAGGGGTTAGCGGCCCCTATCGTCCAACGGGCCATCTCCTATCCTCTCCTTCCCAACCTCCGTCCCTCTCTTTGTGCTCAGTTCTGGTTGGGGTCTGCTCGGATTGATTCTCTTTGGAGTTTTGCTCCGACTTGTCTTCCGTGGAGGATTACTCGCTTGTTCCTCCGTGGAGGTTCGCTGTGCTTTTTCTTCCGTGAAGGTGTTGCTCTCACTTGGGTCTCCGGTGGAATCACACTCTCCTCCGTCTTCCACGTCGGAGTAAACATTCCGTATCTGTCCACCGGAACCCATATAATACTCTCCACTGGAAACCCAATCACGATCCACCCCTCGAAAAAGTCAATGTCCCACATCAACCGCATCGACCCCCCGCTCCCAGACTTCCGACCCCTCCTCCACAACCTCCGTCCCCCACCCGATCCAAACCCCAAACCCCTCCTAGACATCACACCCCTCACCTCGCCCATTCAAACAACTTGTAAAATCCTCATACTATTCCTCTACGAAGTCTTCAATACCGGATCTGAACTGTTCCAAATTGGATTGACGGCGTGCGATTGGGTGTTAGTCAAGGTTAATTGGGTGTTAGTTCAGGTTAAGCGGGCGTTAGTCAAGGTTGATTGGGTTCTAGTCGAAGTGTTGGTCGTGCTTGTGGAAGTGTCGTGGTACTTGTGGGTGGTCTGCTGGTTTGCAGAGTTGTGGTTTTGGATCGTTGTGTGGATTGTAAGAAGAGTGGGTTGGTGGTACGGACGTGCGTTCAGACGTGTTTGGGGAAAGGTTTGTAGGCGGGTTAGAGGCAAAGTTGGAGGGTGTTTGTGTGGAAACTTGAACGAGTATCGGGAGTATTCAAAGGCACAAGGTTAGTATGGTCAAAGCTCATTATAAATTTAAGATTGATACTTTGGGATTTTGATTTTGTAGAGTGGGAGCCTCCTCGAAGTGAGTTTGTATGCTTGATCTCAACCCTTGGCAATTGCTTACCTGGTTCGATTTACCTAGGCGAAACACCAGCAACGGAGGTTGAAGTTATCCCGGACCCCCTCGACTGGTTCTCTGGACATCCGGTCCCCTGTGAAGCTTATCCGACTCCTACGTCCAGGCGACAGTGGAACTTCTCCTATTCGAAGAAGGTTGTTATAGAGTTGCCTACTCCTCCAACTACTCCTATCAAAAAGAGCAAGAAGAGGAAATGTGGACAGAGGGAGGATTGGATGATGGTTGAATAATTAGATTTTTGATTTGTCCTTTTGCCGCTCGCTTTGTATCGTTATGCTCGGTTCTTGTATCGTCACTCGTTTGTTTCTAAATAAAATCGCGGACAACCGCCCGGCGCGTACCCCAATTGTTTATCGCACGTGACCTTCCAGCCCCTACGACGATGGTCAGTTCTCTCCCCAGCTGCCTGAACTTGTCACTCACCCTCCCCAGACCTCACCCGCGACAAGCACGAGCAAAAATGCAGCCGCCCGACACGCAATGCTCACCGAACTCCTCGGCTTTGTGCCCCAGCTCTTGCTAGACGATATCGCCGACGCCGCGACCGACACAGTCAACAACGCCATCGAGGGGCTCGAAGACTATCTCCGTAAATGGCTCGCTTCACGAGAACAACAGCCGCCGAGCGATGACCTAGAAGCAGAAATCGAAAATGGCTTGTTGGAGTTTCATACGCTGCTGTGCGGACACCGGGACATGAGTATCGATATGCTCGAGACGTGGAGCATGCGCAACGTGTTTTACGTCCCGCCCGAGTTGAAGATCGTTATGCCCCATCAGCGGGGTTTGGATTTGAGTGTTCCGGCTGGGAGGGATGTGAAGGCTCAGGTCGAGCTGGATGTGTTGAGGCGGAAGATTGAGAATGTGAGTTTGGTGTTGGGTGTTGATTGAAGAATGTTGATTTGATTTGGTGGTAGGCGAGAAAGTTTCAGGAGCAGTTGAAGAGGGCGGAAGAGGTTACGCAGCAGAGGCTTGAAAGGTCCGAGGCGAGGTTGGAGAAGCTTAGGTTTTTGAAGAGCTTAGACCCCAGCACGGTCGAATCTCGTACGTCTCTCTCTTCGTCCTATCTATTCCATTACAGCTCACACACTTTACACAGTACCGAACCAACTCCGATCCCTCTTTACCTCTCTCCGTACCCTATCCACAGCCGTACCTCCTTTACCAGCCGCCCCGCCCGACGGCTCACGTCCGCACACCGAGTCGCGACCCGAGTTCCTCGATTGGGCCATCAAGCGGCTTGTGGATCCGTCCAGCGGCGCTGGTCCACGCGGTGGTGGTGATTTGGCTGGGGTTGTGGGTGATGTGAGGAGTGATGAAGAGGGAGAAGATGAGCGGAGGTTGGTTGGTTCTTCTGCTGTTGTTGTTGAAGAGGGACAGCCGAGTTCGCAGGATAAGGAATGGTTGAGTTCGCAGGATCGGGATGAGGTGCCGAGTTCCCAGGTTCGAGGGAGGCCGGATTTGTCGACTATCCAAGAGGCGGATGATCAAGAGATGGACCTCACTCAACCGTTCTCGTTGTCGTCTCAAGTTCTTCCTCCGTCATCCCAAGTCTTCCTATCGTCCTCTCAAGCGTTACCTTCCTCATCTCAAGCCCTCCCTTCATCACCTCAAGTCCAACAACAACCATCATCGTCGTCCCAGGTCGAACCCGAACCAACATCTTCTCAACCGGTACTCCAACCACCAAACGTATCGCTCTATTCTGATGCGTCGAGTTCGACGATCACGACTATCAAACGACGCAGGAGTAGTATGATCGGACCTGGTATGGGTGGTGGAGGTGCTGGTGGGAAGAGGAGGAGGTCGAGTTTAGGGTTGGCGGAACGGGCTAGGATGGGGAATCCTAGTTCGGGTGCGGGTGCAAATGGGAGTGGGGGTAGTGGGGATGTGAATGGGAGTGGCGCTGAGGGGGAGTAGAGGGACACAAAAATAGACTTTTGGATGGGACTAGGAGATGATGATGGCTTTTGTACGACTTGTAGTTGGTTGTTGTTGTACTTGTATTCTCTTGACTTGTTTTGTGAGAGGATTGACTTATTGATTGAGATTTATTCATTTTTCAAACTTTGCGGATGAAAGATGCGTGACCATTTTTGAAAGCTTTGAACCTTGGGGTGGCCACCGACTAGCCACATGACTTTTCAAACAACCTTGCTCTCGGTACTCGAGACACCAATTGCGCCAGTCTATCAGAGCATCTTTCTCTTCTAAAATTTTCACAAAAACAATCCGACTCGACGTCATATACCATCCGCATAAAAATGGAATTCATACAAAAGGTGATGGAGGATACAACGAGCAGCGGGAGATCAAGGGTAAACGAAGAAATTATGCAGATTTCTTGTTCTTGGCGAGCGACTTGTTTACTGTGTCCCGACGTTGTTTTTTGAGGACCAGAACGGAGAAGCTAAGGCAGATAATGAATTAGTTTGTTGGGATTTAAAAAAGTAGTACAAAAGGGGTTGTGAAAGGAGGAGATCAGGTTTGTTCGTCAAGAATGAAAATTTGTGTGAGGAGTAGGGGGATGCGCAGGGGAAGTAGAAATTGCTCATGAAGGACAGAAAAAAGATAGGATAAAAAAAAACAGAGTCTAGAACTCACCGATCGAAATCGCCCAACGTCCGTCGCTTCGCCACCGCCGCACGCTTCTTTGCCCACGACGAGTTCTCCCACTTGGTGACCACGTCTGATTTTTCGGTGAACTTTTTTACTGCGCCGCTGCCTGTTCAACCCAGAGTTAATTTTAAAAGTCGTTCGTTCGAGTTCGCACGTGGGTCAGAATAAGATTGTAAAGACATAGGCGAGCCGGATAGTTAGCATATGGGTTAGAGGGAGAGCAGGGTAGACGTACCGGCACCGCGAGGAAGACCCTTGACGGTTAACGGAGTCAGGACGAGGTGGCGGTAAGGGTAGGATTGGCGAGGGACGCCGGTAAGGGGACCGTCGATGATTGCCTAGATGACGATTGTAAGCCTTTTGTCCAACGAAAGCGACATCCGTGTAATATGCCTCATAAAGCCTAGTCCAACCCCAGCATACTCCAACCGTCTTCTCTCTTACATGCTGTATTCCTCTAGAAAATGAAAGCCGCAACTAGTTACTCACCCGGTTATGGTCAACAATCTCCACAATCGTCGCGATCTTGCCCTCGGACGGGCCGCTCTTGAGGAGCACGACGCGACCGACCTCGACGAATCGTTTGAATGTGGATGGAGCCTAGCGAAACAACCAAGTTTGTCAGCTATCCTGTAACCTCATAAATTATCTATAAGCAGATTTATCCATCCAACTTTCACCAAGCCCATCCAGCGTTACTCGCTCAATTTAAACCAACACAGTTCTCCTCACGCCAAAAATACACCATTGAAGTGCGTCCATAGGTTCAGCCCACTCACCGGCATAGTTTTCTTTGGATGTCGGGGAGGGAGACTTTGATGATGGCCGAGTCGTAACGGAATCAGAAAATGATCCGATCGGATGTGGGCGGCTATTCCCGGTGTGGCTCGATCACAAGTTAACCGCCACAGCCTCTCTCCTGAAGATCACTTTATCCGCTAGGCCCTCCAACAGTTCAGAATCCCCCATGAAACCACACTCAAAGGTCGATCTACCGCAGATTATTAATATTGGAGGTTATCTCTCCGATAAGGTGCATCTAGTGTTCACACATCGAAAACGCAACAGAAAAGAACTTGTCGTTGTTCTCCTTCACAAACGCGGTCCTCTCATCCATCAGCTCAAGCCTATAATTTTCGGCTTCCCGCCGGCTCATCCCACCCTCGACTCGCGTGAGGAAATTTGGTCCAAGATCTGGGTTAGGAGTAATGTGCCAATCCTGCTGCTGGGGTGGCACAGTCGTCGTAGATGGTCGGTGGATTGCTGGGTCGACGAGGAATAGTGCGAGTATCTTTCGATAGCCAGGTCGAGATTTGTCCTTGAGCTCAAACGGCGACACTCGGTGCTGATAGATATTCGGGAACGCGATGGTTCTGTCTTGCGAGGTACGAATAGAGCCCAACTCATTCACACATGGCTCATCACTAAAAGGTTAAAAATTGGGATTTAGTTATTTGACGAATTAACTATCGAGTCTAGAATCCTTACGGCCCAACACCCCAAGTCAAAAGACATCCTCTCTTGTCACCTTGTTCATACGTTCCTGGATTCGCTGCCGCGGTTCGAAAGGCTAGTCGACTCTCCGAAATGTTGTCTTCGTCATAATAGTAGAGACCGGAGACCGCAATTGCTTCATTAGACATGCCCTCGATGTGCCACGAGCCCCCAGCATAGGTTGGCTTCTCGGGAGTCTATAGCTCATAGTAAGCATCTGAACCTCGATGCAGTGTCGGACGGACTCACCAGATGGATATTCGCCAGCTTTACGATAACCTGGATCGTCTTGTCGGCCAGCGTATAGTTGAATCGTCGATGCTCCAGGCTTCCCAGTTGGTACCCCTTTGGATTTACTTCCGGGCCGATATACGGGCGATTCTTGGCCCACTGCTGATACGCTGCTTCGTTCTCGTCGTCGTCCAAGTTGTCGCTCCATTCGGGTTGTGGCGCATACGTTTCGTTGTACGAATACCGATTTGGAACGCGTTGAGGAACCGCTTTGTTCTCTGGTATGGAGTCTGTGAGGACGTGTTCGAAAAGCGGGACAAACTTGGCAACTACATCTTCCAAGGTGTGGTGCAGGTCAAGGTGAACGCCTGGGTCGAGGTTATTGATGTAGCTGACGCTCTTGGCCGATTTCCCATCTTGTGATACCTCAAAATCCGTAGGCAACCACTGGAACTGGTACGACACATGATAGTTCCCGTCTTCGGCAAAGAATCCGTACTTGTCGTGCGCTTCGACAACCGGAGGCATCGGGATAGCCTGCAAGTACCGGTGTTGTGGATCTGACGTGTTGCCATGGTACGCCAGCGTGCGTTCGTAGACTATTGGATAGAGCGAAGGGTGTACGAGATCGAGGACTTGGTGGTTGGAACGCGGGTGCCAGTCTTTTTCCGAGTCGGGTACGCTTTCGAGTTTCGCGACGCCATCCATTAGTCTTTGTTTCAAGGACGATGGGATGAGCTTGTCAGATTGCCATATTTTGTCGTAACAGCCAACCTATATCATCCAGTCAGTTCTTCTTTTCAGGCGAACCATTATAAAACATACACACCTCCGCGCCAGTCGCTTCACCACGCAGCTTTGCATAACCATCCAACTCCTTTAGGACGTAATCAATATGCGACGGTTTCATCAATTTAGCTTGCTGGACAGCCTCGACGCGCCATTTCGCCAGAATCTCCTCGTTTTGAAACTTGATCCACCACGAATCCTTTTCACGAAGCGCAGCAGAAAGCCGAGTCATTTCTAATTCGACGAGCTGGAACAGTTCAGTTAGGACCCGAAAATAATCAATTTGAACGCAACCCACTGGTTTAGCGACGGTCACCGTCATGTCTTCACCATTGAAATGGTCGACATTGATCGCGAACGCATCGGGAAGCGGTCTGAAAGGCGAGAGCGGCGGAGGCTGAACGCTTCGGGGAGAGATCGTGAGCAACGTTAAGAGTGATGAGAGCATTTTCACAAGTGCTCTTCGTCCTGTAATCTGCTCCTTTTATGCGAACCACGCAGTCGCGCGTGTTTTGGCAGACAGGAACGCGGGGATTCTGGCCGTTATAGCAGCAGTCTTAGTGCGCCAAGACTTCCCTTAGCCCACAGAAACATCCAGGCACAAGGTTGACTCGACGCGCATCTTCGCTTCCGGCTCCCGATCACTCCGCCCATGACTCGAAGTGGTACTCGAGCATTCTCGGCAAAAACCTTGTGAACACGAAAGTCGATTATAGAACAGACTATATCATTTGGCCGCCCATGAATCTGGCAGTTTGAGAGCACGACTTGGTGTGTTCGACAGATCCTTCGGCTATATTCATTCGTAAGTTGTATAGATCGACTGAAATGTCCTTAAAGACCAGATTTCATGATTGCTGGTCAGCCTTCGTGTGATAGTACTAGTACAAACGCTGCTAGGACGATGATACGTACCGATTGCTATGCATATAATCCGAGTTTTGTGAGCCAGCCGATATGACATCTACACTCTTTTAATTGTGGATATATGCGCCGCAGAACTATCCCTGATCAGTGCTCTGAACCGAGAGGCCGTGAGTCGAAAAGTTCGCCACTATAACATGACCACGACCATCAGGCGAGTCGCAGAGCATCAATCATCAACTTCTCCGGCTTAAGCGCCCAGCCTCGGGCTAGATTTGGATGAGAACACCAGACGCCTATAGGTGCTCATTTTTGATGGAATTCGGCTCTCGCTGGCGGCTGAACTGGAAAGTGATCCCCGACACTGCCTCAGCGCTTGGTCGGGCGATACCGTTCGGCATACCTTCCTCCTCACCACCATGTCCTCCAGTGTGCTTCAGGCCCCTAGAAACATCATCGTGGTGATAAGCTCTTCTTCCTGCCTCCTAACATCATCGGATATCCTTTCGCACTCTACTGATGATACCAAGCCTGAGGATTTCACGATAGAGAGCATAATGCCTGAGGAGATGACGGAGTCGCTAGACCGGCCACACGAACAAATCCTCGCCGAGTTTCATTGTCAAGCTGCCATCTCGATGGAGTACGGCGGAGCTCCCCAAAACTTGGACCGCTCGGACGAACAAGGTTAGTATCTGAGATGTTAACTTTCGAATAGTTCACGATGGCGCACGGCTTGTTGATACTCGATACTCACCCCACTAATCATCGTGTAGCGTCAACATCAGTGGCAATCAACGCATATAGTCATGTTCTTAAATCGTACAGACCTGGGGACTACGTCAGGTACTTCGAAGTTATGGATCTGAAAGTAAACATCTTACCACAATCTGGCTTGCAGTCTATTTGCGGCAAGCAATCAATCGGCATTTACAGCAGCACGCGCATTGGCGATGGCCCTGGTGAGAGCGTTTATATGTGCTCATGAAGTAGTACTAGATGATATATAATATAGTATAACGGAGCTCCTCCAAAGGGTTGGCAACAACCCGAGGGGTTAAATCAGGCATTGGATGTAGGCCAGACGATCCCGATAAAGTCGGTGCATAGATTCCACTATTATCTTCTTTTATCTACGAATAACTTAGCTGAACCGTCTACGTGTAGAATTATTTCACTCTCAGGTCAGTTGTAGCACGTCGATTATACTAAACCGAACCTAGCTCTGACGCAGAGGTAGAGTAGTTTGGGTAGACAATATCAGTACAAGTATACGAATGCTGCAGAGGTGCGTGATGGTGTTTGCTCCTTTTATGATCCCTAAGGCTCATGATTTGTCTCGTCAAGTTTTCCTCAAGCCCAGTATATGAATATACTATCGGGAGCAAATAGACATGCATACGCCATTGTCCATGACAGTGATGGGACTATCAAGCACAAGGGGGTAGGCCACCCTTTAGGGTCAGGTTAACCATACAAATGACGCGGAATCTAGATCTGGGTATTTGACTTGCGCATATGGAAGCCCCGATATCACAACGAGTTTATTAAACATTGGATGATGGTATGTGTTAAACTACTATACAATTTCAGACTGTGTACTAGCTAACGCCTCCCAGCTTCAGACTCGTGATGTAATCCGCTACAAGGCACGCAAAGGTAGTTATTTGGACCAGAATCCCGAGTCGGAGTATATCGGGGATCTACCTCGAAGCACGGATAACGAAGAGTTTGACCAAAATTTACAGCTTGTTGGGGCCTCAGCTTATCGGCTTCGTCGATACGAAGTCAATCACAGCCAGGATATATTTGGGGAGTACTCGACCTGGTTCGTAACAAAAGACGATTAATGCATCATGACTGAGTAATAAAGGATTTCGGGATCAATGGATGTACAGCAAGTAGGAGCAAAGTAAACGTATTAAATAGAATGGCTGAACACGTGCCACAAGTTACATGGCAGCATAGCCAGAGCGACGCAGGCACTGCATTGGCGCTGCATAAACTCCTCCTAACCATCATGTCGACGAACCGACAGCCACCTAAGCTCGTCATGGTACATCTAAGTGTACAGGACGTATTAAATCCAATACACCTGATTTTCAGGGGTCTTGATGAGAATATTCGGTGCGTATCGGGGGCCAAACATTTGCTCAACACTCCGCTCAAACTAGTTTAGTGTATTCGAATATCGACTCGAAGTACCCACTGTTAAGAAGATGTCGTTGTGGAAGCGGGCTTTTCGAAAGCGCCCAGGTTATATACATTTGACGAGTTATCTGTCAGAGATTCACACATATTGCGCAGCTCCACAAATACTACCAGAGGCTATTGTCGCTGCCCACGACTTGATTTCAGGGATGTACATACCAGGAGATTCTGTGTGGTATATATCTTTAGACGCTAGTTATTTCTCTGAAGTTTACCACTTACTATGCATAGTTTATTCATAGACAGTCTTGATCAATCCGTTCTTTCTGTTCTCTCGATCCTGGTCGAGGCTTTGGTATGGATCTCGAGTGCCTCGTGAAGGAGTTTGCTCATCACATATTTGGAAGGCGTCAGGCACACAACTTGCTAGTTCTTATCCAACTACACCATCGAATGATAGTCCGAAGATGCCGCAGAAGATTTCGACTGAGTAAGTAATATCATAGTACTCATCTAGATAGAGTACTAACTAGGGTTTGAATAGACTTATTGTAGCTACCAGTAAGCACGGGCGTGGCCACCTACGAGGAAGGTAATCTAACATGAAACTTAGGGGACCTTTGCTCAACGACCGTCGACGGGTCAGATCCAATCCTTTGGTGTAGAGATTTACACAATCGGTAAGCATATATATTCATGCTGTATGTCTACTCACCAATCTAGTGATTGTATCTAGCCTCCCTGTAGCGCGACACACTTTTACCGTTGGCTACGACTCTGCCTCTCAAGTACTAGGTTTGTATAGCTTGAGGAACTCTGGGGGTCTAATGGAAAACAACGAGGTAGGAGACATTGTGTGTGCCTGATCGTTTACTACGGACTCAGAAAACCGCACTCAGGTCTGGAATATCAAAACTGAGCCCGGTGCTTTGGGCGGCTTCAACCCAGTGCTATCTATGTCAAACGAATGGCTTAGGGTGAGCCATTTTCATGTCAACGGACCCCTTGAGCGCGCATTTATGGTATTGCCTCTAGTACAAGACTTATCCAATCATTAGCCACGCTCCGTTGTGTCGGGCAGGTAGACCCATATTTCTGAAAGGTCCTACATGGACCCACATAGTAGATCCGTCTCACGTTTTGGACTACGACTCGATGACTCCACCTTCACCTTCCTTCGTGGCGAATCGCTACCACCTCTGTGGGTATGAGACAATGGGCAACATGCTGACGTATGGCAAATGCAAATGGCTAAAATGGTCGGCAGTATATAATTAACGATTCGGTAGTAGAGAGCTGGTATGATTTCTAAAAATAAATGGTCGAGCGTAAAACCTCGGTTGTATAGTGTAACAAGATCTGATTCCGCATATAGCCGGGTCATGTCGCTAGCACCACGAGCCTCCGCGAATTGTATGTACCTGTAATTTGTACAAATTTATATTCAAAGGCACTTTCTGTTAGCTTTTCGTAGTAGCATAGGCATATGTATAACTCGGAAACTCTACACTTATCTTCGTCCGATCTAGCCTTGTGTCCCTAATCCACTCTCACCCACATAGATCCATTCCCAACCCAGGCGAAAGTCTGCGTGACAATTATATGCACCGAATGCACATCCTACTATGAAGCTTGGTAGTATAAGTGTTCAAATAGTCGGTTTCATTCGTTTATAACGCTCTCGAAAACAAGTGGCCCGTGAACATGATACATCGATGCGGCTTGAGAATTTATCACGTGATCTTTCCCATAGTCCTTGTGAGACACTAAGAGCCCCCCAGTAAGAGTTACGCGACTGCGTGAAAACCCAAGCCTATAGAATATAGCTAGATAATGTTGTGTGGGCGTTGAATCTAAAGGGTACAACTAAACCTAAAAGATGGTCTTGGTAGATGTTATGATAGTGCGAAGCTTAGAAGGAATGTCTTTCATGTTGTTGTGTGCATGTTATCAAGTCTTGGATGGATCCAAGAAATTGAACAGATGAACGATAAAAGGTTATAAGGATTATAGAAAACACACCATTTCTACATGTTTCTATCTCTACATTATTCTCATGAAAGTTCATTCGAGGTCCAGCCCACTCGTAATCGTTCCATAGTCCCCACTCGCCCAAGCTTACAGCAAAGGTCCCACCGTCTTCAACGGTTCCACTACGCTATCATATTAATTAACGTCACTATTCCGCTCAATCCCCCCGATTTGCAAGCGCGACGCCCATCCCAGCCGTCAAACTCCCCTTTCTAGCCGGCCCAAACGGAAACCCGCTCGATCCGTTCATACCAAGCTTCGGAGACGGGAACCCGACGCCACTCAAGCCAAGACCGGGCGAAGGGAACCCGTTGCCTGATCCACCGCCAAGTCTAGGCGAGGGAAACCCATTATTGATACTAGCAGACGCAGGGCCGCCGGGGCGAGGAGAGGGAAACCCGTTGTTTGCGGCGATGCGTGGCGAGGATTCCATCGTGCGTGGACCGGGCCCAGCGCCGGGACTCGACATGGGTAGATTGTTCGAGGCAAGGTTTGAGATGTGGATTTTGGGGCGAGGTGTGCGTGTTTGTGATGTTGTTTCGGGCGGGGTATCAGAGAGAGCTTCTTCCAGGCTCGGAGACTTCTCTTTCGACTTGGCACTCGGTTCATTTGTTGAAGCGACGGCCGGCTCGTCCTTGAGGAGCACCTCGGCGACCGCTGGTGGAGGCGGTGGAGGCGGGGCAGTTACGTACGTCTGTCCTAGCGGACTCGGCGGTCCCCCACGAAACCCTAGTCCTAGAGCGTTACTCCCAGATCGACTCGTTCTACTCGTCCCAGTTCCCGAACTCGAACCCGATTGCACACCCGGCCGCCCACTCGAGCGGGTATACACCGCAGCGCCCATATCCGCATCGCCATCCTCAGGGTCAGCGTCGTCCACGCCAGGCGTGGTAGTCGTCGTCGAGGGGGGTGATATGGGCAAATCCGGCGTGCCTGTTCCTGAACCTGAACCTGGATAGCCCTCAAACTCGGCCGTGGCGTTGAGCGCGAGCTGTTTCGCGGCTTTACGTTCCCGACGGTCTTTTCTCCGAGCTTTGCGCGCGGCCTTTTCAGCCCGGAGTCGTGCGAGCTCTTCTTCGGGTGATTCTTCCAGCCGGAGTGGTTGTTGTTGTTGACTTTGGGATCGGGCAAGCGAGTCGATGGCCGCGTCGGGTAAGGGGGCCGCGTCCGAGTCGTAGCGAGGCCGCACGCGGGGCGGTGATGGTGCAGTTTGTTCGGGTCGTTGGGACCGTTGCGGTTGCGGTCGTTGTTGGTCATCTTCGTCATCCGATTCGAGCGCGATCCGGGGCTTTCCGAACAGATTCAGACCGCACAGCTGTGGCATTCCGCGCTTTTTCTTTTTCCTTCGAGAGCGAGCATCAGATCCAAAGTTTGAGTGGAGGGACATGGCGTCTGTATCGCTCTCAAGATCCGAAGAGGGGGGTCGGAGGAGTGCATCAAGATCGTTACTCCTAGGTCGAAGTGTGGGGGATGGAGGTAGAGCCGGGGGTCTATTCGTACAAGGTAGACAAGAGGATATGAGGGCGCGGAATGCATCAAGATGCGTAGGGGCGTCCATGGTTTTGACGTGGTATATTACGACACCAAAGGCGCAAACCCAGATGAACTAGAAAGGTTTCGAGGGCTAGTGGTCAGCCTTGGGCAATCATGTTGGGGATAAATACTTTAGGACCAACCTGTGATTATAGATACAAGTCACAAATTATCGAGCCCTCGAGCAAAGAATGCGGACGTGTCGGGATCTGGAGAGCTGTGAAAGCGTGGAGGAAGCAAGAATCAGGCCGAGCTGGGCCGGGTTGCCGGCAGTCAGTAAGCGCCGAAATCATGTGCTAATGTTTTTTAGCCACCCGAACAATCATCGTGGCTAGTACAGCATGTCTGCCATTCATACCAGAATGCTCCCCGGCTGAACAGCGAGCAACTCCGTTCTGTCAAGAGTCACTCGTGATCTCTCTTCAGCACTCGTAACTTCCGACCAAGACGTACACGATCGAGAGATTTAATTGCCTACAAAAACGATCCATATTAACGTCATAGGAGCACTTGATGTAGTAGAAGACGAGCTTGCTCTAACCAAGCAGCTCTTAGTCCAGTATTCAGCCCCAAACAAAGGCTTAGGTGACAATAGCAGGGGTGAGCGGTTTTGAAACTAAGTAGCTAGAATGTGAGCTACAGTATATAGAGCCTAGACACCTTTCTTTTAAAAAAATCGATAATGTATTGTCAAACCAGGACATGGCATCATGTACCTACACCAAAAAAAGAGATGAGACACTATACTAAGTAAGAGAAAGAGGAGGTAAAGGAGGTAAAGAGCCCGGGGCTACAACTCAGGCGAAACACAGCTCAAACCTCGAATCTATAATCTAAATACCGTAGGAGCCGCTTCCTCCGAGTCTGTTTCGTATAGTGGGATACTTCAAGTGAATAAAGTATTGGCATACACTCAGGCAACTTTTCACCCACTGGCGAGATGGGTGCAACTGTGGTCACATGGGTCACGCAGGTCGTGTCACGTGACACAACCTCGCCGACTCGTTACGACCTGGTAACGCAACGCAGAGTAGCTGTATGCAGCGAAGCAGGCGGAGCTGACGCACTAGA
>WSTJ01000352.1:0-27751 GCA_019623705.1 Ceratobasidium sp. 428 | reverse complement strand
AAATTTGACGTCTCGAGTTTCCCTCCGCGCATAAAGAGCCGCCATGCTTCGCGACAAATAACGCAGCAGTCCTAGCAGTCCTGCTTCTGTGGATTGACCGCCTCGAGCGACTATGCTCGCTAGCATTTTTCTTGGTGCGTTTCTTGGTGTGGCTGCTTCCGTAGCCTTTCCTCTCTTGCATCGGCGCGGGGCCGTCACCGATCTCACGCCTGACCAAATTTCCGCCTATAAACCTTATGCGTAAGCGGATTCTACGCTACTATATTAACTTCACTTTATACAAATCCATTGTTTAATTGTCCAGCCTGTTCTCTCGAGCTGCCTATTGCCCGGCTAGTCTAACGGCAAATTGGACTTGCGGGGGTATGTGAAGTTATATGATGTCTTATGGTCCACTCTGAACTAGTTCACATATTTAGCTCCGTGCACCGACCTTGCTGGATTCGTTCCCCACGCATCTGGCGGAGATGGCATTGCCACGCCGTATTGTGAGCAATAATTTAGGCTCTGGGTTCACATGTTTAACTAGCCACTCCTTCAGGGTATGTCGGATACCACACCGCCCACCACTCAGTTATTGTCGGCAATCAGGGGACCGATACCTCGAAATTGTTGGTAACGAACTTTCGTTTGGTATTTGGCTGACTCTCTCACCACAGTGTGCCCTTGCTAATCGACCTCAGCCTTCAACTACAAGAACTTAATCCTAGGCTCTTCCCTGGAGTTTCGCCGTCGGTTAAAGTACATAGTGGTAGGTATTACTTTATGCTGGAGTCTGCTGGCGTTTTCGATATTCAGCGTTTTCATAGGTTTTGGGAGGGCTCAAAAACGTTCGGCGGTCGCAAAGCTCGACGCGGTCAAAAGGGCTATGGCAAAACATGGGACCAACCATGTGACGCTTGCGGGACACAGTCTCGGTAAGCCTGTACAGATTGCCCCTCAACGATCTTATACCTTATGATTGCATTCATTCTTGCATCAGGCGGTGCAATCTCCTTGATCGATTCTCTCTTCCTCTCGATCAATCTGCCTAACGCAAAGCTCAAAGTTGTAACTCATGGAATGCCCCGCGTTGGAAATCGTGAGTTTGCGAACCTTGTTGACTCCAAGGTAGGCACAGTCGCATACACCCACTAGCATACTAAATTCTGGGACTGTAGATTTCAGATTTGGCGCGTATCAACAATGGGCATGACGTTATCCCAATCGTTCCTGGGATCCGCCTGGGGTTCACTCATACCTCAGGTAAATCACCCCTCTTTCACGTACCGATGCATATTGATGCTTAATTATATTAGGCGAAAAACGTATTATCAATCCCGGTCATTGGATAGCATGCGATGGTCAGGATAATGAAGATGAGTCGTGCACGGCTGGCGCTGTATTCAACATCCTCTTTGGGGACATCGATGACCACTGTAAGCTTGCTTGCACCGCTAAATTCCGACTGAAAACTAATTCTAAGTTCAGCAAGCCCATATGATGGTGTCCCAGTCGCTGGATGTTCTTGAGCCTCTGTATAGGCTACGAAAGTATTCTATTATTTCATCTGGGTAGTTGTTGTGGTACTTGGGGGAACTGGCTATATTAATACAATTTGAGCATGGTGCACTCAAGCTGATCGCTTGTAGTGAGCGAATTTTGGGATGGGATAATAGTAACGGTATAAGCCTCTTTCGGTTGTAAAAAATGTGCCAAAAATATCCGAAAAACCCCTTTGGCGACTTGGCGAAGAATTACAGAGTAAACATCGAGAATCTAGACGCATATATGAATGCACGACGGTTGTATGCGTCAATTTGACGCTCATTGGACCCCGATGAACACGTTGTCTGCTATAAGGGGCGAATAGACCAGCTTGAACAGCAATTTAACTATGCAACGCTTGCTATATGCGCTATGCTAGTCGGTTTATGGGTAAATGGAGTATGGATTGTGCATCCAGGCGAGATTTATACGTTACTAGAGCCCTACAACGCTTCATTTCGTATGGCTGTTGCTCCTTGGATCTGTATAGCAGCCATCACATAACAGTACGGTTTGCCAGCCACGCGCCGAGCATTCTCGACGCTTGCGTCAGAGTGGGCTGTACAATTGGTGAGGGTAAGGTGAGCGTAGAGGACGAGTTATTCAGAAGTATCAGTAAGTTCTTCGGCACGATGGATGGGTTCTCTTCCGTAATTTGTCGCTAGCTTTACGGCTAGTGTTTTGGGGTTATCTGGATATGTTTTCACTCGCTGGTGCTCACCATACGCCTTTTTTGTACCTTTATAGTCACCAGAGCACTTTAGAAAGTAGAGAATGCAAGCCTAACTAAGGGTTTCATCTCTTGTACGAACATATTTTCGCCGGAGCTTTCCGTGCCATCGCAAACAAACTAGAAGCTACTCCGAGCACTCTCTCGTAATTGGTACGTAGAGGAATAACTCTTGCGGATTGTAAAGTAGCGAAGAGCAAACGCCACTATTGTACGATAGTCTAAGGTATGTAACTTCGTAAGTTGATCTTATGCGGTTATTTGATCGCCACAGGGGGCAAAGGGGTAGTATGTCGAGCTAAGTGTATAGATAGGGGCACGTCGGCTCGATGGATACTCAAAAGAGTGTTTAAAGTTACTTGCCGGCCGTCAGACTAACTAACTGATTTACAAGTTGGCGCTTTTTCTAGTGGAAGCTAGCTACTGGCCAGTTCCATCTTAATCCAAATAAGGCAGGTGGATGGAGCCACCTCGTGTTGCCAATGCGTGGACGAGCTTATCACCGCTTGCGAAGAGGGCTGCACTTGACCACTCCCACTCCCACTGTCGCGAGTCGACCAGGTTCGTCCCCGTCACCGTCGCTAGCTATACCTTTGGCATGTGATCTGACGTATAAATCTATGCAGCATTCCGTTTCACTCTTGAAGCTCGTCGATCGACCGACAGAATGCTGGAAATCGCTTCGAATATCCTTCCTGCGATTTCGGAGTTTGGGGCTATGGTCGCTGCGCCGATCTTAGCTGCTGCGTTCTTTGTAGCGGTTGGTGGTGGAGCGTTGGATGATACGATTGTTGGTGTGGAGGGTTCGTTAACCTCGCCACAACCGCGAAGCAACTTGAACTAACGCGTTATGAATTTAGAATCGCTTTTCCGATGGTGGAGAGAACTATTCCACAGGAAACATCCTCTACTTATCACTATCGACGGCGACAAGAGCACTCGTTATATGGGGGTCCGTGACGACCCACCACCCTACGTCTCCCCAGTCGAAGGCGAACAAGTCGAGTTGACGTCTCGCAAGGAGCGAAGGAGGACGATGGCCGAAGAGGCCGTAGCAGCCTTTGGCACAAAGTCTGCTTCGAATTCACCTCCCCGTACTGGCCCGCCTCCAACTAGCCCTCGTGTGATTGGAACGAGGCGAAGGAGGAGTAGGGGAAATTCGCGTGTTGGTGCGGAGCTTGAGGCTTTCTAGAGCTGGACTTTAGGGATGAGTGAGGAAGTCGCGATATCGTAGGGTTGCTTTCATTTTTGGAATTGGGCCAAGTCGGTTTGCTTGCAAGTTTTGGATCAATGTATCAATACAAACACGAATGTTCATTGCTTTCTTTCTGAGAGCTGCAGTGTGAGAAATGAGGGGTAAAGGGCGTGAAGTAATGTACATCCCTCAATGAATCTCCGCAACATGAGTCGGACAGAGCTGAGGCAATTGAGTCGGTGTCGAAGGGTCGGTTAGTCACGTGCAGGTTTCGCATCTCCGGCGCTCGGCAACTTCCCCGCATCCTGTTTCCGACCACCAACCTCCTTCGTCATTACAGCCACTTTACGGAAATGCTCGATAATTATGGAGGTTGTAAGCCTGTGAGTACTGTCGTAAATGGTGGAGATTCCTCTGTTATTCACGATATCTGCAGCACCACGACTCCTTTACGCTAATTCTGTCATCAGGACTCATAATCGGTTTAATTCTTTCGTACTTGCCTCAAGTGAGTTTGTTCATCCGTTCCTTGTTGGCGTATGGCTGATATCATATGTCCTTAGCATCTTCGTATCATCAACGCGAAATCATCCGAGGGACTTAGCCCGTGGTATCTTTTGCTAGGCAGCACGTCGTCCGCAGCTGGCTTTCTCAACGTGTGAGTTCTGCCCGTCCTCATGCCAGATTATTTTGCTGAACATATTCATCGACTAGAGTCACTCTACAATGGGGAGTCATCAAATGCTGTAAAGAACTAGTGAGTCACCTCAATACGTCACGTACTGCGCTAACAAGTCCCGCCAGTCCAAAGGCGCTTGCTTCGAATCTGTACTCGGCATAGTCCAAGTCTTCTTCCAATGGTTCATGTTTTCAGCCATGTACGTCCCCCACCTGCGTCATCCCCTCAACGACCGCTGACCTAGTACCATTAGCTTTGTCTTGTACCTACTCTATTTCCCACCCCATCTCAAATACGTCACCGTCAAGCCGCAGCCTCACCCTGGCCATCCGGCTCGATGCGATTGCGAGACGTGCGAGCTCGCGCGCAAGGGCGAGTATGAAGAGTCGACGAGCGAGTGGAAGATGAGCGTGGTGTTGGCGTGTGTTGTTGCTGCTCATTTGTACGTTAATTATTTCCTTAAATGTTGCCCCTGCTGACGTTGGAGTATATTTAGCCTCATCTCGCTCTTTACGACCTTTTTCATCGTTCTCTACGATGACCGTGCACTCGGCGACCACTCTTCCCCACCCGACCCGCGTATCAGCCTCTGGGCAACGTTCCTCGGGCTGTCTTCGACCATCTTGTGCGCGATTCAGTATACGCCGCAGCTGTATCGAACATGGCACGCCAAGACAGTAGGCTCGCTTAGTATCCTGATGATGTGCATCCAGACGCCAGGGGCAGTATTGATGGTCTTGAGTATCGCGCTGAGGTGGGCAACATCCTCCACCAAGGACTCTTCCTCTCATACCTCTCCCCGATTGATTACTCACAATTTACCTTTTACTAGGGAAGGCACAGACTGGACGTCCTGGGCCATGTTCGCAATGGCCGGGTTCATGCAAGGTCTCCTACTCACCATGTGCTTATTCTGGAAACGGCGCCAAGCCCGACTTGGGATCGACGATTATGGTCGGCCTTTGATCAACGCCGACGAGCGCACGCCGTTGTTGGTCGATCGGTCGTCGTAATACGAAACGAAAATGTTGCCGATAAGAGATGGGTGTATCGTTGATTTGGGAAGGGTTTATCGTTGATAGGAAACGGAGTGCTGCTATTAGGAATCGAGTGCTAGCTGATAGGGAAACGATATGTCGCTATTGGGAAACGGAGTATCGCGATAGGAAACGGATTACCGCTAATGGGAAACAGACTACTTTACCTCGTACGCTGTGTTTGACTTTTTGTCTTTTCGGAATACCGAGCCGAACGTATAACCCCTTTCTAATTTATCCTATTGTCGTCGCGCGGGGACCTCATTTCAGAGTTGTAGTTGAAACTTGAGCTAGCGTGGAGCTGAGATATTTAGCCGTCTGAGCGAGAGTCAGAGTAGGCACGCTCCGGCTCGGTTGTGCCGGTACGAGCGCCACCCAGTGCGAAACGTGATTTAGAGGCTTTGTTGTTGACCACAGCCCGAGGGGGTGATCACCATCAACTGTTAAAGGCAAGCATGTTTTTCTTTCTCTCTTCCATTTGTCAAACGAGAATGAGAGTTGAGACCCGATTTCATCATAGTATGCGCCCTGAATTGGGGACGCTCATCCTCCATTTTGGCCCCCTGTAAAATCAACCAGCAGGCTAATTCCACTGCCTAAAACGTGCATACGCAGAACGGGCGTCTGTCTCTCCACACCTCGATCCACGCTCCTGAGAAGAAGAAAAAACACCGGGGCGAAAAGTCTACCAACATGGCTTTTCGCTCTCACTCCTCATTCGGGGTTGGATTGATGAAAAGTTACAGCAAGTAATCAACTGTATGATGGGCACACGCCTCACCCGAACCCCGTGTTCTTGTTTTTTACGTCGTGTTCAAATCCATGGCACGCGTCGTGGGCTTTTCTTTCTGGTAAAGCCGAAAAAGCGTTACGTGTTATCGATGACACGAAAAAATGATTGTGATGATATCATAGCTAATGGAACATGAGGAGTGCGGAGATGGGGAGCTAGTAGTACAAATTCTTCCGTTGGGAACCGAAGAGATCATATGAATCGTGAACAAGTGCATGATAACCAGTGAAACGAGAACATATATAAGAGAGAAAGAAAGAAAACCGGGGGATAAATCGTGGATAAGGGTAAACAGAGCGCATTAAGCGCGCAAAGAAGGGAAATACGTAGAATCGTCAAGATCGTTTGTCGTAAAAAAGAAATAAAATGTATCAAAAGAGTCGTTCCAGTCGTCCAGAGGATCCAGTCGTGTTCGGTCGTTCAAAGAAAGCGAATATTAATGTTTAATTTGAGGTGAGAGTGTGTGCGCTGCACTTTCAGTCGAGTCGGAACCGAGAAAAGGGCCAAGGCAGGGTGCGAACGTGGTAAAAAAAAACGTTCAGTGGCTAGAACGAGCGTCCTTGAGGAGTTCGCCGATACACTGAGCGACGACGTTCACGCCGTACCGGACCTTGTCGCGCTCCGAGGGCTCGACGCTGTTGATCCACTTGTCTTCCCATTGTTCGGGGCGCCTGTATCAACAAACGCATAGCCACTTAGCTCCCATTCGTGGCTTGCATACATCAAGGCTGTTGCTACTCACCACAACGACAGCGCACTCTTCAACCTCTCCTTTGGACTCCGATGAGGCGAATGGTTTGGAGACAACAAAAACTTTTTAATCCGGTCGGGTGTGAGGGATCGAGGCGAGTCGGGCTGGAAGCCGACTGGCCAGGGCACGTTGTGGAACGTGAGTGGCGTCGTCGGCGCGGACGGGATGGGCGATTGGAGGCCGGCCCAGCGACATTCGTAGGCTGTCCAGGCCGCGGCGGTGCGCATCCGGTCGTCGGATTGGACGGTGCTGCGGGTACGTTCTCGGTGGTGGTCTCGCTCGACTGCGCGCTCTGCACGTTCCCGGTCTCGCTCTGCACGGTCTCGGTCTCGGTCTCGTGGTTCTCGGTCTGCGCGCTCGCGCTCTCGATCGCGCGGTTCCCTCTCACGGTCCCTCTCACGGTCTCGGTCCCGGTCTCGATCCCTCTCCCTCTCCCTCTCGCGCGGTCGACTGATATCCTTCTCCTCGGCAGGCTGGTACGGTCGTGCGGCAGCAGTAGCGGGTCGGACGTTGGCGGCAGCAGTGACAGGTCGACTGGTCGGGACTGCGGCAGAGGGACGTCGTTCGCGGACAAACTCGCGGGAGGAGATGGGAGCGGCGGGGGCGGGAGCCGAAGAGGGGACGACGTTGGACGGACGGCGTTCACGAATGAATCGGTCGGCGGTGGTGGGGGGCGATGAGACGTGGGATGAGACCTTAGTCGGAGGGGATGTATGCAGAGTCTTGGTCGAATGACGACGATCGCGCGGGGTACGTTGCAGTTCTTCGGCGGGAGGTTCAGCGTCGACCGCGGCGGTGCTGGGACGACGACGGGCAGAGGCCGCAAGACGACGACGACACTCCAAGCCCATGGCCGACACACGATCGATCCGCTCCTGGACCTGCGCCTCCTCGTGCCTCCAGATCTGCTCGGCATAGTCCCACGCGGCTCGCGTATGTCGGTCCGAGCGAGAGGTGTTCGCCTTGGAGTGCGCGATCCGCTGGACCTCGCGTTGGAAGACGGCCTTTTCGTGGGCCAGACGAGCGCCGACGGCGTCGATGGACTGGAGCATCCTGTTCTCGTCCTTGGCGATCTGGTGTAGGAGCGCGTCGAGGTGTGTGCGCGGGCTGAGCTGGATCCGGTCCCGCAGTTGCGAGAGGCGTTGGCCGAGCATGACCACGACGGCCTCTTCGTGCTCGATCTCGTCTTCTTCGCGGTGGAGGGCAGCCCATGTACGGGCTACACCCTCTTGTTGTTGCCGCGCCCACATGTTGTAGTCCATCGCCGGCAGAGTAGCGTGTGGGAAGGCAGGGCAGGTAGGATGATAGGGGGGGGGGGGGTTACAGCTCAAGGCCGGGCTCGATCTGGGTTGGTTTTGTATCTGGGAGTGGGGCTAGCTTCGTCTGGGCTCCGATTTGAGCGAGGGCTCGAGGGAAGAACGTAAAGCTGTCTGCTTCGAAAAGCGGCCACGCAGTTGGGGGATGAAGGGGAGGAGAGGGCAACAAGTCCCAACCTCGCGGCAGCCTGAAGATGAAGGGGGGGACCCTCTGTCGGATCGCGCGCAAACACGTTTTTTTGCTGGAGATTACCCGGGCTCGCCTCGTCTCACGCCTGGCGTTGAGATCCGCCTTGGAATGTAATGGGGGATTTGGCGGATGACGATAGCACTGCCTCGCTGGATCAGTTGGCTACGTTGTGCGTCGCGCTCGATACGGACGGGGTGTCGACGCCATATGCCATATGTCGCCCGGATGAAATAGCGGAGTGCGGGCACGAGGCTGCAACGAGGCTTGACGGGGACACGTGACGCCCCTCCGGACGTTCTCGGTCCCTTGGCTCGCCATCGACCGCGTTAAACTTTTTCTTTGTGCTGCACGTCGGGCTCTGTGTACTCTTGTGCAGATTCATTCCGTTCATTTCGACCTCTTTGGGCCCGTCTCGGTCTATATTTGGATATCATGTTCCGCTCCGTCTTATGCGATCGAAATGACAGGATCGAACGTTGGAGCGGCTGATTCCTGGAGCGCACAGTTCGACTCCACGGCAACTCCACATCGGCATCACTTGACTACAATTCGCGTCGATCGTTCTCTTCACAACTCCAAATCCAAACGAAATTAAAATCCTCCTCGCTTTGCGCGCTCCCCCCAAAATACCTCGGAAATAATTCTCAAAAAGAATATTCAAAACCGGGACTAAGCTCGGGCCACGATCCGAGCAGATCGCCTCGCCTCTCCCATCCGTCCCGCTTCGATTCTGGTCCTCTCGTTCGTCATACTTGGTCCTACCCAATTACCAGGACGCGATAAGAACACAACATACACACGAGTCTAATTAACACTTGGTATGACATCGTTGAACTTTGAACGTAGCTCGAACCGAAACCGCGCTGGGTCAACATTTTGATTACCTTGGCTTGATCGCTCGAGACCCCCACCTCGACCTCGACGAACACTTGTTGGATTGAACCTCCCCGGGGCTTACCCCGCAAATCTTTGAGCCCCCTTCTCCTGTCTCTACTCGACGTATCCGGGGATAACCACGTTTTGTGCTGTTCAACAACGAATTGTACCGTCATAACGATGATCTGCAACCTCGAGCTCAACACACCCGGCATTCATCCATTCCTTATCATCCCCTCCTAGTCCTACTCTTGCTCAAATCGATCCGGTACATTCATCCTATCAACATCGACCCTCTAACCACCTCCCCTCATCTCTTGTACCCCCTTCGATCGAGGTCGGTTCTTTGCTCGCTCGGGCGTAAAACGAGTTAGTAAGATGTTCCTGGAATACAATCTACACTCTATTCCGGCTTCCCCGCATCCGCCATTGAAGGTCGCAGGGCATACTCGACGAATTCAAGTTGCTGACAACAACAAACCCATCGCGATGCGGGGAAATATGAACCCGATCGAATATCGTGTGTATCCAAACACATCTACCTCAAAACGGCGATCATTTGTTTGGAACTATTTGGCATATACCGATGCCCTTTTCCCTTTCGTCCCGACGATACGATATTCACCAGCCGAAATTAAATCCTCGAAACCCGACTGTGATCTCGTCATTGTCGTTCCCGCACCGGTCTGGTATGGCGCACCCCCCGACAAACAAGTACCGAAACGTGCCGGAGGTCGGCACTATGATGAAACTTGCGATGTGGACCGGGGTTGGGTAGTGGCGTTACGGGGAAATACGGGTGTTTCCATGTAAAGAAGGGTAAGGATTATAGGTATGTGTTGCCTCTCCCTCGTTGTTGAGTGTTTCTACTGGGTGCTTAGCTTTCCACCTGGGTGACCATAGACACGGGGTTGGATTCACGTTGGTGCGCCATTTCCACGATGCTCTACTAGGGTGGCTAACACAACATCCAGCCCTGTTTCTGAACGATAGATAATAAACACGGGTTAAACCTCACGGTGTGTGTGTTGCTAGCATGGCTGTCCAGTTAGGTTGCTAAGCCCTATATCTCGAGTCCGGTTTTGATATACACGAGGGGACAGTAGGACGGGGGAGTCTAGGTACTAGCTCAAACAACCATGCTATTGGCATCTTCACGGGCTAACCTACGACCGAGAAGCAGTTGATTAGACTTGCTACTCGCCATTCGACTCCTGTGCCAGCCTAGACAATAGACATCCCCTATAACCTATACGGTCACGGTGCGTTATATGGTTCAACAACCACGATGCACTATACGACCTAACAACCACGGCCCGGGTGTGGGTTGCCCACGATGCGGTACGTACTGCGGGCAGTAACTAAACGGCCACGATGTCCCTCTAGTCGACCACGATGCCACACAGTCCACGCTCGATACCTATGACGTTGTCCCATAACCCTCGGTTCCCCCGGCGCCACGGCCCGACACAATGTAAATAACCTGCCCGTTCTGATTAATACGATATAATGCGTGGTTATAGCCGTTCGCCTGTCATGCGAAGATAGCCGTCGGGAAGTCTATACGCATCGTTTTGCTGACTGTACCCAGCGTAATTCCTTACTCGAGGGCACAGGGGGCACAGCCAAGCGAGCCACATTGCGTGCCAGTGAGTCGTGACCAAGAACCATACGCACGCAAACCACAGTTCTTCTTCTCGACTCTAATACGGCTCGGACCTTACGCACCACCCACCACCACACCACCACCCCCTCCCTCCCCACCGCTCCTCAAAAGCCTCGAACCTACTCATACCGTCGGGCGCGCTTACAGTAAGTAGTGATTGCCTGGGCCCGAAAGCTGCTCGCTGCGATCATGCAACCTCGCCCTCCACGTGCCCAGAATGCGGGGTTAGGGGTTCCCGGGTCTAGTTCCTGGGTTCGTTGCCTGACGATCTGAGACCGACCGGGGGATCTCGATTTATGAGGGGGATTGTCAGAAGGGTGGTAAATCTGTTCTTATTTCTCTGTGGAGGATAGGAGGTTGAGGGTACTATCGGGAGGTTTTGTCATATGGGATAAATTGTCGGGTGTATGCGCGCATACAATTCGATTTTTGATATCATGTGAAAGCTATGGAATATATGTCGCCATATGCCTTCTCTCCTAGCGGTGGAATCTCAGGTTGACGAGGCCGAGGAGTTACGATAAGTTGAATCGTGGTATAGCTAAAGTGAAAACGGTAAAGTGAGCGTCTTGTGCGCGTCTACACGATCGAAGAAATCGGGTGTTTCTACCAGCCTTTCTACACGCATGATGAGTGAAATGACTACGACTGCGCAAAAAACCAATAGCCAAGAACCTGATTAGAGACGGGTTCGCGAGATGATGTGCATGATGTGCGAGCATCGTGGCGAGTATAGCAAGCACTTTAGCGCTTGATCCAGCCACCCACTGTCTGACCTCAACTCCAGTGCCACACCGACCACATCTGTTCGCCGGCTTCTCAGTGACCTTGAAAAGAGACATGAATGAGCGGCGAAGCTGGAAGATCGACCGGGCCGTGGCGGTTCTAGATAGAGAGGGATAGGTGGAGTCGCCTAGCTTATTGGGTGGGTGGCGTCTCCTTGAAGCACATCTACATACAGGTTTTTGTGACTCAGTTGCTTTCGCTCAATATGTTCCTCTGCTCCCCAAAACAGAGTGCGGCGGGTGGGGTGTAATCAAGTCTGAAAGTGACACAGGTATCACGTGACCATCCTCCTCGTCGTTACGGGCCGCCGCCTGCTGAAACCGAGTATGGTTTCAGTGCTCCCCACCGAAAGAAAGGTATTAGGATATCATATGGCCAATAGAACGGAACTTCTGGGCCGCTTGAGTGGGAAGGTGGGGATGAATTCTCAATGCTGGGTGTATGCTTATCTTTTTCGTTCCTTTCAGCCTCCTGACATGCCCTACAGAGTTTCTAACTGAGTAAAGAGCCCAAAAAACGTGCCATGAGCCGGATTTGAACCAGCGACCTGTAGATCACGTGAAATAAAGCGCGGAGGTCCGTGGAACTTCAGTCTATCGCTCTCCCAGCTGAGCTATCACGGCTTACGTACTGGCCTTGAGGCCATTTTGGTCATAGCCTATCACCTTCGTGGCTAATCGATCGCGCCTCAGAGACATTGTGTAACGTTGAGAACAGTGTATACAACCAGCCAGCGTAGTCTAGTTAGATACGTATACTGAGGTAAAATACCATTATGATAGGACACAGGGTATACCTGCTACAGCAAGGCCACGAGTTTGTCTGTAAGTGCACTGATAATGAAACTCGCGAGTATTTGTCATTACGAGCAACAGAAGGAGTACCAAATAGAATTAGGAACGGAATGAAGAATGTGTATGCAGGTCCAATAAGATGGGCAAAACTACAGGCTGTGTTTATGTGCGTCCAACCATTGCTCCCGCGCTTATTAAAGTTACCCTGTAAAGGCCCACGCGCTGATCGGTGCTCGAGTAGCCGTGGTCGGCAGATGCTCCCGGTGCCTTGATCACCATGATCCTCCTCGGAGACATCAAGCGCCGTCTATTGGGCGCCATTTTACTGGCTATATGCGGTAGTATCACCTTCTAGGCGGCTTCAGGTCTTGAACTCGGACCACAAGTATTTAGCTGCTAGGCCTCCTTTCGAAACTCACAGTTCTGAAATTCCCCTTGCAGTTCGATACTCAGCTCACTATGACTGAAGCCGCCTCCACTCCTGAACTCGGTTCTCTATCCAACCTCGGTGATAATAGGGAAGAATCTGCGCAGCGGTAAATACCCATTGATACTTGAACCCAACTTCAGCTCACTTATAGCTGCATTAGAGCTCTCCAAGTTTTGAAGCAGATCGAGCAAAGCGGAGGCTCGGCCGCATTCGAGAACTGGTTGAAGGAAACTAATAACGGCGCCGACGCCCATATCTTACCCGACTTCGCCGCAGGGCTTCAATCCAACGCCCAAGTCGGCTTTCTGCCCTCGAGCGTCGGAGCCTGGTCCAATGACAGGCATATCCCAGTCCACGCTAAAATCTTCTCAGTCGGCCTATATACCATTCTCGAACTCCGAGCGTCCGTAGACGGCAGCGACTACTTCGGGTCAGGCGGCGCTTTTGGTCTCGGTGTCGGGTACCTCAACTTTGACGCGGATATGGTTATCCATGACGGGCGGAGCTTTGAAAGTTTCAAAGCGAACGTCTCTCGATTCTGGTTCTTTGCTGGCACTTTGATGAACGGACAGCCAACAGCAACGATCAGGTTCTACGATCAGGCTGGGAACGACATAGCTACTGCTTTTGCGGTCATTGGCTTTGGCATCGCCGCGGCGTTTGGGTTCAAGGGCGATTTTGAAATTCAAAAGTTAGTGACTAGGTCGCTCCCAAGGATGCCGGCTGAAATATTGAATAACTAGGACTTAAACCATACGACTTTGCCGCCGGGTAGCTCTCGATAGGGTCCTCCCAGGGTGGCTAATTGCATGAGGAGACTAGGTATTGGCAGCTTAGTGTTGAAATAGAACGGCAAACGAGTTTGTTTTGAATCGTGTAGTCTTCGAAGCCAGTATTGAAACAATGCAGGATGTACCATTAGATCTGAACTAGGTTGCCAGTATATAAGACTAGTATATGCGCACAATTCATGATACAGTTGAGACATAGTTTTTCGAATATATGATAATAATGGTGAACATCCTACTGGACTTGTTTTCAACTCAATTACAATCGACTCAACATCCATTCAACGACAAGAACTTATGACGCATAGAGCATAACGCACAGTCCTGGAAGCCGAACCTGCGCGGACATAGTTTGGTCCCATCAATGCGGCACCTGCCAATCCGCTCGCTCGCCTCAGAAGATAGCTTTAATTACGGGACACACTCTAAAGCAAATTGTGTAAATAGCGCTGGTTTCTGCGCGGTCTGAGCCGAAAAGAAACGTCGTCAGCTGCAACGTCAAATACTGCCAAAGTTCGGTCTTCATGAGAGCTCACTATTTCACTCGCCACTCGCTGGCATCTTGTCTGTGTAAATCGCGCTCCCGAGGCTCATACTGCCATCATGCTTCCATCATGAATCGAACAGCTGCTCGGCATCGGACGCCCGTAGTCGTTGTTTCCACATAAAATGCGCATAATAAGATCTGAGAACCTCCTAGTTGGGAATTCCGCGTGTCTAGACCCCCTCTGTGCTTCAGGGTTATGAAGTCACGAGTGGCTGAATCGAATACAACGTGGCTAGGTTTCAGTCTAGAGGGTTGCATGTGGTTTTCGATCAGATGCTTAGCAGGCCGAAGTGTGTATGCGAGGCTTGAGAACTTCATCGTCATATACTATAAAGACTTCGAGCGCAAACCGTCTTACCCAGTCAGGCAGGATCTCGGGCTGCTTGAGCCTCAAGTGATCCGTCACCTTAGTTCTTGTTGCAAGGTTTGATTGGGCGGAGCTCGTTGGACACGTACGCGTTCATGCTGCGCGTAAGTAATGTGAAGACTTGGCTGAGTTTGTTCTGGACATCTAGAGTTTATCCCTTGCGTACAACATCATCCACACCTGACAAGGATAAATTAGGCCAATCAGTAAACACGGTGCAGTGCAAATAAGTAAATCCTTGCATCCGTTGTCGAGACTGGTATTACACGATTACCTACACGTTCCAATCGGGTACCTTAAAAATGGTGATCGTAATGACGCTTTGAAGAGCGTGTTTCATCGCCCTAAAAGCAGGATTCGAGAAACTAACATGTGTATGCGCGGCGATCGCATGCGTTGGTTGGATAGCACCAAGGGATTTTTACGGTCAAATGGCCGAGCGCTTGGTGACCGTGCTGGACCAGGGCTCATGATTAGTTTGGTTTCGCCGAATCCCCACAAAATGTATTGCTAATTTGTGACCGTTGCTACAACATGATAGTTACAGCTGGGATATGCTCCTAGTAACAAAAGTAAGTTATACATGTTATTAGTTCGATTTTGTGTCGTTATTCGCTTAGTTTGCCTTCGTTTTCAAGCTTTGGTGACATAAACTTCGAGTATCGAGTGACTCAGCCAAGTGATTTTACTGCTGTCGTATCCCATACGTGGACTCATAAAAGCCGCCCCATACCTCTAAACCCCGTTTTTAGTAATTATCACAAGAGGCGATCCTATATAGTGGTTTACTAGGCTTCATAGCAGCCAGCACCCACCAAACATTTCTCACCCTGAACCCCTATTACACAGCTGCGCATATATTGCTAGTTGGACTTTAGGTCGGCTCAATCTCTTTTCGCAGAAATTCATCAATCCAAAGCTCCAAATCACGAGGATTTCAGTGTTGCCATCAGAGCAGAATACGTAAATTGGTGCGGCGAAGTAGGTGCCTCGTGTTCGTTATCTAGTATCCTCTGCAAAGGTCACCTTACCATCGAAGACAGAAGCGAATGTAGATTCGGGTAGCAACTGAAAGCTAGGTCATATGAACCAGACGTTGCTAACACACCGGTCACGAGTTTGAAAGCACCCCTATCTAGTCCGTCACGCTAATATGCCTTAAGTAGTCGGTACGCCTTATGAGATGGCTGACGCAAGGCACAGTGGACTCTGGGGAGTTTTCTCTTCACTATACAACTTTGTATGGTCCACGCAAGCCTCGGGCTTCATAGACGTACAAACAAGATCTTTCTTTTAAATAAATCTCTTCTAGGGTCCGCTCAGCCAACCGGGATATATCTATTATAATTCAACTCAACAACTTACGAAGCCTGACGAAACCAAGTTACGCTAACGCGCACACATAATAAACCCAGTATCAGTCCGAGCGTGGCAGTAGTAAGAACCAAAGTCTAAACAAGACCATCTCAGCTCCGGCGAGAAGCTGCTATCTAACGTGTATTATATCTACACTCTCACCATAATTAAGTATTCAAGTTTACTTCGCGGACGATGGATTCTACTCACCGAGCTCACCAGGCTCTTATGTTTCTATCTATCTCCAGTTGACGGATCAGAGGCTCAATGCCATTATTCCAACCAGCCCTCATCTCGTACAACCTATAATCATCCTGTTCTAAACAGCTAGATTGTTCGTCATAGAGCACTCCGGCTGCATAGATTGCCTCCCCTTGTCCAAATATTGTTGTCCACGAGCCAAACTCCCTGGGCTGTTCTGCGGTCCGAGCAGACTCCCTCTTTCTCGGAGATAGACTTTGCCGTTCCGTTAGCCTAGACTGCTCTTCGGCGAGGCGCGCTCCATACAGCCTCTCGTTATGCCTAGCACATTTAAAGCAAGCCTTCTCCCTAGTATCGGATTCAGTTTGAGACACATCAGTTGCGAGTTTTTCGATGGAATACGGCGCATGCTTGAGATCCCTAGGAATACCAGATGACTCTATTATCCGGAAATTGCGTGCGCACTCCTCAGGCAATCCTACGGCGGGCGCGTAACCAAATACACGGAGCATACGCGATACAAATCTCGACATAAGCTGCGACACAAACTTAGCATGATAAATAGCCATGTTAGACCTTAACTACTCACGTGCGGCGGACGTAAGCGAAAATATCCAGTGTTCCGAGTACTGAATACGATTAGATATGAAAACAGGGAAGAGTGAAGGTATATGTTCAACTGCCAGCTCCTGGGTGTCCTTTATATTCGCTGCTCCGGTGATTTTTATAGAGTAACGGGGCTACAAATCCCCGCAGGTCACGGAGTAGGAATATGCGGTTCGGATATCTTGGGCCGCGATATCTAAAACTCACCTGTTCCTGAGTAGATTGAATGCCCGTTTAACAAGCTGAAAAGTGTTCCTTGCCGAGCCGGCAACTGCTATACCGTATCAACCAACGCCATCACCTCAGCAAACCCGAGCCGTTTCGCTAAGAAAAAACAACCAAGGGCACCCACAGATTGCAATATCGATTTCAGACTTCCTCTATGTCGGCGGCTACCCCTCCTCGGAAAGTTCGTTCTCTACGCGTACTAGTTAGTAGCATGTCTCTTACTACTCGGCGCACGCAGACACGTTTTGGTATATGTCACCAAGCTGTTTGGTCAATGTGGTTTACTAAGAGATGTAAATACATTTCTGGAGCATGGCTGACAGGATCCGACTGGATCACTCGCCAACCCTCGCTCTTGATAGCTATAAAATAACTCTAGAGTAGGTCTTTTGACGGACGTGGGGTCGGAGTGGATATATAGCAGCATAGAATTCACCACGCATATACTCAGTCTTTCCTACCTAATTAGCGAGTGGGCGCCAGCAAGCGTGCCCGGCGCAATTTTATTTCAGAATTTAGCACAACTGGCACCGAAGTGCCATCTCAAATGTTACACACAAAAACTCAACAAAAACTGAACCGTTATGCAAATGTATGATCAAGACACTGACAGGTCTGCCAGAAGTAAAATCCGAGTTGGTACCGAGTACAATGGCAGATGACACACCTAATACAGTCCTATATCCAACCCATTGCTAGCATGCATCACGCCGGTTCAGGTATTTAGTACCATAATACCCGAGAACGGCAGATTTCTGGGCGGACCTGTACCTATCCAATAAGACCTTGGGAGTATTTGCCATGCTTCCCGGAATGTCGTGTATGAATCCACATCCCGCTCGTCCAACCCTTACTCAAACTTCGAGTCCCCAACAGCGGCTATATATCTGTGCCAGCATTTAACACTGCTCAACTTCCGCTCTAACACGTAAGTTGCCGCATGGGAGTGCGCATACATGCCATCGTAAGGGTTTCCAGATTGTCTTTTCGCATTCACATATAAAAAATTCTCGAAGCTCCTCAAACACACTATACATTGCTGACTCTGTCCGGTTATAGGACAAATATTCATATAGGCTACGACATACGGTATCATTCAAGTCCGAGAAACCGAGTTGACGCAAGAAACAAGCCCTTGATGATGTCACCTTTCAAGGAACTCAGTGGATGAACAAGGCAAGCACTATGATAAAGCGTACGTACCTTGTGTATTCCGAGTATTTTACTGCTAGCTTTGGCCCAGCTTCTTCATGATCTCTTCAATACTATCATTCCAGTGTACTATCGTATCACGGAACACCGCGTCCCGCTGCTCCTCTTCTTCGCGATATTTGTTCAAGTCCTGGATCTTGGCCTTGTTCGTTTTCTTCAGTGCCAAATGGTACGCCTTGACCATATCTTCGCCCTCGGTAGATTTTAATTTAGCATCGAAGGCCTTCAACCCATCCGACGACTCGAGCTTCTTCTTAATCGCATCGGGGCAATCGAAAACGTTCTTGTGGAAGTCGGAAGTATCGCCACCGGCCCCATCTCCTGCCTTGAATCCAGCGCCATCCGAGGCGGCGTTTAGCAGATCTTCGAACTGGGCTTGATTACGTTTAGGTAGCCCGAGTGTGGTGCGTGCTGCATGATCGATGCCGATCGTCGCGCTCATTCCGAGAGCTCCGATAGCGAGCTCAAGGCCAAGCAGAGCAAACGCCATGGTCTAGGTCACATTATTACATGATCAACGACGGCTTGAGAAGATACTTGCCTGTGGATGAAGTTTG
Organism: Ceratobasidium sp. 428; assembly: GCA_019623705.1. Classification (NCBI taxonomy): domain Eukaryota; kingdom Fungi; phylum Basidiomycota; class Agaricomycetes; order Cantharellales; family Ceratobasidiaceae; genus Ceratobasidium; species Ceratobasidium sp. 428. Next base: position 9,119 of record WSTJ01000352.1, on the reverse strand, counting down.
AAATAGAACGGTGTTATGAGTAGAGCTAGCCGACAGGACTAGTAGGTGAGGCTCAAAGGGAGTTCTACTAGGCGATATTGATTAGCCTTGACGAGTGCTACTTAAATAGCTCGTTGAGCACACCACAATGAGCGCTCGATGAAATATGGAGCTACAGCGTCCGATGCGGAATACTTGGCACCGTGATGGAAAGCCGTAACATCCACCCAAATGTATCCAATATTGGATCCAATTGTGGGAGACATATGCTAAAAATGAAGGCCCACACAGCCTACTTCTGGAGCGAACCGCATGTTCACCTGTCAGGTCTTCCCCTATGCGACTTATTTAGCTACCACTTGCTTATTTGAGGCGGTTCTACCAGCTCACGAGGACATAAAAGGTATCGGAATGGAGTACGGAGCAGCCAATACCCGGAGTGGTTACCCAGCCCCATGACATGCGAGTTGTAATCATGCCTGCGTGGTACCTGGCGTCCTTCGGACATGTTCTGATGGCTTCCGCACTGATGACCGACTCGCTCGATCTATTTGTCGCTGGAGTGGCAGAGTTCCAGAGTGGCCGGCTTTCAATTTATGACGTAAGCTGACAGGTGAATGAGTCCTATTACATCATCCGCCGATCCTCATTCACGTGCGCCGGTGCGACAAAAGATCCGAGACCGAAAGCCGTAAATGACCTCGCTGGGATTGGTCCTCGCCCTCGACAACCACAATAATGCTCACTAGACGGGCGGGGAGAGTGCTCAGACTATATCCGATATGCACACGAACTATTCATACGACACGACCCGTTCGCGAGAGGTTCGATCCTTCGGCCGTTGAGCGCGCCGAGGACGATGTAGATGTGTGTATTGTTGGCGCCGGACCTGCGGGATTAAGTGCTGCGATTAGGTTAAAGCAGCTAGAGAAGGAAAAGGGAAGAGAGGTGCGAGTAGTTGTACTCGAAAAGGGCTCTGAAGTCGGTATGTCTTCTAACCACCTCCACCTAATCAAACTTATTTTTAAATTAAATTAGGCTCGCACATTGTGTCTGGCGCAGTCTTCGAGCCGCGCGCTCTAAACGAGCTCCTACCCAACTGGAAAGAACTACCCGATCACCCTCTAACGATGCCAGCCTCATCCTCGCACATGAAATATCTCACCTCAAAATACGCCATCCCGATCCCTCACCCGCCCCAAATGTCCAACAAGGGCAACTTCGTCGTCTCGCTCTCTCAACTCACCCGCTGGCTCGGCTCCGTCGCTGAAGAATCCGGAGTCGAGATTTACCCTGGCTTTGCGGGTGCTCAACTTTTGTACGACACCAATGGCGCCGTTCGAGGTGTCGCGACGCACGATGCGGGACTAGACAAGCGATTACATATGAAGGCATCGTTTGAACCTGGTATGGCGTTCCGAGCACATGTGACGTTGCTAGCCGAGGGTGCACACGGGTCGCTGACGAAAAAGGTGGTGAAGAAGTTTGGCTTGCGCGAAGGGAAGGAGGTTCAGACGTATGGGATGGGAGTGAAGGAGGTATGGCGGGTGGATCCGAAGAATCATAGGCCAGGCGAGGTTATACATACCATGGGATATCCGTTGGATTATAAGACGTATGGAGGTGGATTTGCGTACCATATGGACGGTGGGCTGGTTAGTCTGGGCTTGGTTGTTGCCTTGGATTATGCCAATCCGTATTTGAGTCCCTATAAAGAGCTCCAGGTAAGTTTTCGCCCAACTTCTGCCTTCGTTCATCTAATTCACATGGTCTCAGAAACTCAAACATCACCCGTACTTCGCCTCGCTTCTGGAAGGAGGCGAACGCATTGCGTACGCCGGCCGTAGTCTCAACGAAGGCGGCTACCAATCCATTCCTCGTCTCGATTTTGCTGGCGGAGCCCTCATTGGATGCAGTGCCGGATTCGTCAACGTGCCCAAAATCAAAGGCTCGCACACGGCCATGAAGTCAGGCATACTCGCTGCTGAGGCTGCGTATGAACAGTTAGTGAAAGGAGATGAGGCAGAGAGCGTTGAGGTTGGTCCCTCTCCTCCATTTTCCGTATTTTCCTAATTCTTTCAATTTGGCAGGTCGAAGCGTCCACACCCTCGATCTCACCATTCACCTCTCCTCCCTCGGATATGTCGTCGTACGCCTCCGCACTCGACAAAAGCTGGGTCGGCTCCGAGCTAAAATCCGTGCGAAACATCCGCCCCTCGTTCAATACTGCACTCGGAATCTGGGGAGGTATTGCATGGAGTGGGCTCGATACGCTGATTTTGAGAGGCAAGGTGCCGTGGACGTGGGGACATGGGAAGAGCGACGCGGCGCATACCAAGAAGGCAAGGTTCGTCCTTTTATGTTACTTTATTGGCATTTGATAAAGAGAGGCTGATGTAATGGGAAATAAATAGCGAGTGCAAGCCGATTGAGTACCCGGCGCCACAACCTCCGTTGTCGACCGATTTACTCACGGCGTTGTCGTTGACCGCTACCAACCATACCGAGAACCAGCCGGTGCATTTACAACTTCCGTATATGGGTGTTGAGAATTTTGATTCGGAGGAGGTGAATTCCGATTATGAGACTCAAGAAATAGGTACTGATTACCTCTGGACGGTAGGCTACCGAGGCAAGGCATAAGCATGTAAAGACGAATGTGGAAGAGTATGCGGGGTTGCTCGGACGAGCGTGCCCTGCGGGTGTGTACGAGTATGTTGATGGGGGTATTGAGCCTGGTTAGTTCACTCTTGATCTTGTCAAAAAGAAATTTCACTGATTCGAGGTGAGTATAGGAAAGCCAGTTCCTGAAGGGAAAGAAGAGGAAGCGGGGTACGGTGGGAAGAAGCTCGTAATTAATTCGCAGAATTGTATACACTGCAAATTGTGCGATATCAAAGTTCCGACGCAAGATATTAATTGGACTGTACCCGAGGGTGGGGGTGGACCCAAGTATAGTACGTAGCTTGATATTTGGCGTTTACGAGAGAAACTGATTGATCTTGGCTTTGGTAGCTATTACTTAGGGCGAGGAAGGGAAGAGAGCTGGGGATGTGGTGCATTAGTACACATTAGTTCGATTGCGGATGTACTTGATTTCATGAACACATAGCATAGGTGTGTGAAGGCGCAAAAATGCACGATATGTGGAGGATGATGCGATTACCCGGATCAAACGTACACTCGACCAGTAAACTCCTAGTTCAAATTTTGAAGCTCGCATTAATGTCTGGCTAATGCTTCGTCGGCTTTGTGCCTAAATGAAATGATCCGTTACTGATTGGTTAGACGGTTATATGCGGGGGATCTATACCATCAACAAACATATTCCTCGTCGCAGCCGGCAGAGTTGCTTTCATCCCGTCCAGCTCGGGTGTCATTTTTACTTGACATCCCAGTCGTGATCTGTCCATTTGGCGTCGATGCATTTAATCAATCGATTTTTTTGGCAGGACTCACGTATCGGTTAATCCAAACGCCATATCTAGCATATCGTTCTCCTCATCGTCTGGTTCGGGTAACAGATCGTAATGTTCTGGGCTCAGGATAACATGGCATGTTGAGCATGCTACCGAGCCTTCGCATGCACCTAGTAGAGTAAGTCTATCTTAGTTGAACTAGGACATCGTCAAGATTATTAACGAACCTTCTAGATCAATATCGTGCTCATGTGCGAGATCTAGTAGCGAGTCCCCTTCATTGCATTCTACAGTTTTGAGGAGTACATCTTTGGAGTCGTGAAAATGTACTTTGAGGCTGGGGCAAATAACTTGCAAAGTGAGCTCATCGGATCAATGGTACTATATAGCTTAAATTACCCAGTACCAGGCTCTGGTCTTACTACCTCGGTATGACGTTGTACTATGCTATAAGATTCAGCTCAATAAATGTGGCGGCACAAGAAAACTTACTTGGCGTGTTCGAGAACGGTCGAAGTGTGGGTCGAATAAGAGGTAAGGGCCGAGATAGTTTTGCTGTTAATCCGGGACAATTATAAGTCCTGAAACTAATTCGTAGTACTCTTTGCATCTCGAGTAGAAAGTTGCCGGCGATGATGTGATGGTTCGGCTTGGGTAGATCTACCTCACAAGCGCCAAGGAAAGAGACACGTGATGATCGGCGTCCCGATTTATCATTTCTTTTAGGCCTTTGCGCCCCGCAGTTCTGTGACGACAACATGTAACCAAAAGACGTGAGCATGACAGGCACTGTCTTCTCTGCCACGTCTCTTTTTCTGCTCCTATCACCGTTTGGACCCGGATCTCACTCGACTGCGTTAGGCGGGCCGGTTATAACATAGCTTGATTCTCACCTCACCAAGCCCCTTTCCCCCTCTACTTGGCCATGACTGCGTCTGACCTTTATACTATTACTCTTCGAGACACTTCATTTCGACTTGATCGGTCCCAACTAGAATTTGATTCGCCCAACTATTTCACCGCATGCTTTCTTGGGTCGTTTTCTGAATCTAAAGGACGAGAGATTAGGCTCCCCCGAGATCCGGCTCTTTTCTCCTTGATCGTCAACTATCTGAGCGGATACACAATATTTCCGTTACAAGAGGTCAATGGGATGGCGCTGGAGACGGTTTTGGAGAATTTATTGGCAGATGCGCTATTTTATGGATTAGAAGACTTGGTTGATATGTTGGAAGATCACAAAGCGGGCGTCAGGTCGCTACGGAGACTGGAGGAGAGGACTGTGAAGACTTGGTTGATGGTCTACTGGCCGGTATGTTTCCTGTTCATCTCTCGCAGACGACAAACGCTAACTCGTTTACAGCAAGGCCTAGGCTCACGCAAACCTCCATTCACAATCCGGATATCTGAATCCCAAGCTCAAAACCAATGCTCCGCCCATCCAATTACCCCAAACGCAATCATGGTCCTTCATTCGCCCGGCACGGCAATTGTCAATAAACTGCTTCGGGACCAAAAGGTACAGGCGAGAGATTGGACATGGTCCGCATTTTGGACGATGTTTAGAGTCGGGACGAGGGAAATCGAATGCGACTGCGCAGTAGTGGAAGTTGAAGAGATCAAACGGGATTGAGTTTGATGGGGATGTGCTGGATGCATTCAGTTGAGGTCGTTCGTTCTTTGGTTTATGTTTATATTATACAAACTTGCAAGCCGGATAAACTGTATTAATGTACTTAAATCCCTATAATGCATCCCAACCAAGCGCCGACAGCGTCGATCATGTTCCCAAAACCAGCAAAGACCCCATCATCGATCACGTGGCAAAGCAACATCCGTATCTGGGCGCTTCTGACGTTGTTCCTTCTCAGAGCCACCACCACGATGATGCTTGCGCGTACACCCTCTCTCGTTCTCGCCGCGTTTGCTCTAAGCTCCGCTGTCTCCGCGCTATTTGTCCCAGGTAACTTGATTGATCAAGTCCGGGTCGGGGGCGACGAAGTTCATACGACAAATAGCTGGAGGTGGATCGATAATGGTTCGTCACGCCGTGGTCTTGAGTTCTGCACATTACTAATGGAATGTATCTGTTTAGGCCTTCCTACCGACGCCGTGCAAGTAAAGTCGATTAAGCTCTCGCCAGACCCTCCACAAATTGGAAAGGACTTGACGATCACAGCCAGGGGAGTAGTTACTCGAAGGATAGAGGTACGGTGCTTTGATTACGGGCAACCATAACCATAGGCCTTGAGAGAGTCTTGGGCGCTGCTGGGTTGACCAGCTCTCACGGCCATCCGGAGCCGTTCCTCCCTTGCCAACCCACTAATTCTTCTAAGAGTCTTACTTCGCGTACTGAATATCTTCTTACAGGACGGAGCCTACGCAGACGTCACTGTGAAGCTAGGACTCATCAAACTTCTACACAAGCAATTCGATATCTGCGAGGAGGCGTGGGTCATTTCATTTTTGCGATTACTCTACTGCCTTGATAGTAATTTACTGTTCTCCAACACAGACGCAATAATAATGTCACTGTGCAATGTCCTGTCGAGCCGGACGAGTATGAAGTTATACAAACTGTAAATCTGCCAAAAGAGACTCCCAAAGGTACGTGTTGACCTGGTATATACGCGGTGTCTACTAAAACACTGGGGTGTTTGCCAGCCAAATTCACTATTGATGTTCAGGCTTTCGCCACCGAAGAATCTAAAGAACCTGATCTAGCCAGCCTGAGGATAATGGTTGATTTTATGGGCCGACCATGGCTTACTATCTGAGTACCCAGGTTGTATTTGGAAAAGATATTTATATTTCATGATTCACTTGTATCCAAGTCCCTCTTTGCCTGTACACAAATGACGTGTCAATAGCAGCACATTGCTAGCCTCATAACCGAGCATGAAATAGGACCGAGGTCCTCTCGAAAGCACAAGCTTATGGTACAAATCACAAGTTAAGACCCTGCTGAATCACGTGTCCAAATGGTTCAAATGAATTGCTCTCCGAGACTCGTTGTTCACGAACCTGGTACATCTTTCTTGAGCCCTCGGCGGCCTGGGTATAAACGATAGGCTTTAGCAGAGTTGTCCCGCACAGTACGCTCCTGAAAGTACGCTTCAGCTCCCACGGCTGGTCGTTAGCACCTCTGGCTGTAGGCTCCGCCAGTGTCAAACCGATAATTCAAACCCCAGTGGGCTCGGTAACTGCCTCTACTACCATCGGGCGCTTCAACCCTGCAGGATCTACTCTGGAGCCTATTTTTGCACATCTTCCTCGTGCGCGGAGGCTGAGAATTTTGTCCTCGCTATTAGCCTGTGCCCCTGGCTCTCCGATCCTTCATTCAGACATCAACCCCGGAAAATGTGTCTGCTGCTACTAGATATTGATACCTGGCGTTATCTACTCCGAAAGTCCAGTTCTCTGTAACTTTCTTCAGTGCTATCGCGAATGGGTCAATCCGAGAAATTCTGTGCTTGTTTACCGGTAAAACTTCTAGTGCCTCGATGATCAGTATCAAGAGCTCGCCAGGATCGTACCAACGGGGAGGCTCGGTCAGATCTTCACAACCACTCGGACTCTTGCTCGTTCTTGTATCACTTCCGCGACCTCTTAACCATTTTCGGTCTTCGTCTCAAGCTACCAGAAAACGTACTCACCAACCTGAAGTCTCTCAAAACTCAGTCTCTAGTCGGTTTTGATTGTGCTAACTACTTCGGATAAACTTCGTGTGCAAACTTACGACAAGCCACCAAGAGCGGGACGAAGATCCACCATATTTTTGCGGTGGGGCTAAGAAATTTGTAGAAATATTTGCACCATGACTTACAAAAAGGGAATGGGTTTGAACAACCGATACAAATTGTTAAAATGCGGCGGTGGAGGGACAATAATACCGGATCCAGCCGCAGCAACTCTCCAGCACAAACGAGCTCGACTGAATGGGGACTCCACATTAATGTCCGAGAAAGCTCCCAAGCCGGCCCGTCGTGCCGATCTACCTTTAGACTTGGCGTATAGCGGTGGTGGGGCTAAACTGCAGCTGTAGCCAAGTTGGCATTTGAAACCCCGCCAAGCTCATAAAAACAGGTTAGCTAGCCCGCAAGGCATGCGGCCAACTAGAATCGCTGTACCTAGACATGTATGACAGAAGCGCGCCACCAATCAGTGGCTCCTGGGCGCCCCACATACTCAGTGACGCGCCGAGATCCCTGACGGATAGATTTCACCGCTGCAAAATTCCTAGCCACATGTGGCCCGATCACATCCTCACCGTGCGCAGATCGTCATCGAACAGTTGGCACACGTGGTTAAAGATCAAGCTGTCTAATATCTTGGGAACATCTGCGGCATTGACTGTTTCAGCCCTGACATCTTAGGCTGGGCGCCTAGCCTCGGGTTTGTCATGGATAATCCGCTCGTCTTGCCTGCCGGTGCATGCCGCGTTCATGACGCTGCGCAGTAGGTCAATTGTTGGTGCCATCTATGCCATATATAGTTGTTTCGACCAGCCCACCAACTTGGCTCGTGATATATGCGCTCACGACCGCGCCGTGTTGTGTATCAAACTTGTGATTTGGACGTTTGAGCGACGGTCTTGGCGTGAGCCGGCAATCCCCTGGATGCGTGAAGGGCGGTCTCAGGCTTGTGCTTAGGTTCGTGGTTGGGGATTTCGGTAACATGTTTTTCCGCGGCCCCCGGCCTTTACCAACAGGCGAATAATAAAACCCAAAAGATCTGCAAAAGCAAAGAGTTTCATTCATCAATTCCGTTATCAAAGGAGAGTACATAAGTTAGATAGCGAAGTGTGGTAATACAAAGATATCTACGAGTGAGGGAGATAATCAAAGCTTGTAGGCCCAAACTGCGTGATACCGAATTATTGAGTTGTTCATAGGATCCCGAATCTCTCTGCGTATATCCTCCATCCATTTGTCGATTTCAGAGTCCGTCAACCCTGAAGATAGCAACAACGGTCGAGCGCTGCCCATGAACTCGCAAAAGTTCATGGCCATAAACATCCCGACTTCCTGCATACGAGGATCTGGGTGCCAAAGGCCGTTAACGGGCGCCTCCCAGGACCTGTGTTCGACGTTGCTGAAACCATATTCGGTATGCGGTGCCGCCCAAAGCTGATTATCCCGGTCCAACCAGCTATCAATATCCCTACATGAGTCTATCAGGACGCCGCCGTTGGAAAGAGCCGCGCGGTACTCTTCGAAAAAACGGGCTGATTGGCTGGCGAGTCCATGGATTGCGGGCGCAGCCTCTCCTGGGGCAGTGATTCGCGGGTCAAGCTCCCCAAAAATCAACATCCCCCCAGGACGTAAAACGCGGTGCATATCTTTCAACATAGCTCGCCAATCTTTAACCTGTAGGTAGCCAATCCGGCGGCGAACTCGGATCAAACCCCAGGTTGAGATATGGACCAATTGCTTACCATGTTGATTGTATGTCGTGCATGAACAATATCAAACGAACCATCTGTCTCCATTATCCCAGCATGAATGTCGTACACCTCATGATGTAGATTGGCGCGCGGCAGGTGTGGGATAGTGGGTGCAACATCAATCGTCTTGACGTCAACGTTTGGAAACTTCACGGCTATCTCCTCCGCCCTGCCATCACCCAGCGATGTCAGTGATTGTGTCAGACAACGGGGCGGAGGAAAGGCAGGAAAAAGCCTAGTTGAAACGGCCGCCGAGCAGCGGAGCTAACTCACCA